>MU675287.1:70567-123615 GCA_026770625.1 Nicotiana glauca
GGGGGGGAACTATGGCACTTGCATAACCCTGGTTTGGAAGGACTCTTGGGGCCACTCTTGGTGGTGGCGGAGGAGGGTCTGGGATTTGGTCATTTGGATTTGCATTGGCATTTCTACCTCTCTGTGGTACTTGAGGTACCAGAAACTCATCTTGTTCCACATCTTCAACCTCCACCCCTGCCAAGGCATTGCCAAGAGGGTCATTTTCGTTTAGAGCCATGTGTACCTGATGGATTGACACAAATAAAGTTAGTAAAAAGAAGGAAAGAGAAGCAAAACACAAAAATAGCTACATAGATAGTCAACACCGTAATCTCCCCGGCAAAGGTGCCAAAAAATGATCGCAGCAAACTCAACCTTACACAACGGTAGGAAGAGCGGGCGCTAAAACTTTTACCCGAATAGTGGTATCGGGGTCGATCTTCCACAGGGAGCTTGGAATGGAGTTGCGTATTTGTATAGATTAAGAATGCGTTTATGCTTCTAATTGCACTTCTAACATTTTTGGGTTTTCTTTTGATTATCTACTACAATTTATCAACTACAGGTTTAATGCTAAGTTATGCTAAGATATTGATCCTAAGTTGTATGAAATATAGAGAAATGCACTAGGGTCATGGCATCACCTAGGTGGTTAACTAACGGGTAGAAACTACTAATAATATATTGACATAACATTGATCCCACTCTAACACCTCTCAGTAGAGAGAGTGATTTTACCCAATTGACTCTCTTGAGACCAATTGGGTAGGCCAATTAAACCAGACAACTAGAGTTCAAGTTGGGTGATTACTCTCTCGAGGTTTAACCCATTAATTGGGACTACCATTTCTCATGGGTCCATCCCAGTTCCTTGATGGGTCAATTTTGGGGTCATAGGCTCTCTTTCTCAAGAAGAGTCAAAACCCACTAAGCTAGAATCAATGTTTGCAACCACCAATCCTTAATTAAAGCATAAAATTAACCCAAATAATGATCTCCCAATATCAATCTATCATTAAGAAGCAACACCCATAAAGTACCCACACTAGGGTTGAGCCACAACCCTAGCTAATGGGATTAGCTAGACATAATTAAAGAAGAAATAAAAGAAGAAACAACCATATTAATTAATTGCTAATGTAAAACTACAATAATCTATGATGAAATAAATCTAAAATGCTCAAAATAGACTAAAACATATGTCTCACGAGTGAAACCACTGTTCCGTATCGTCAAAACTTAACCTAAAAATGGCAAATGTTCTATTTATAGTAGGCTGGAAAAACTGGACAAAAATGCCCCTGCGGGGTCAGTGCGGACCGCACAAAGTTAGCACGCAGCCTCACTAGGTTGCTTGACTTCTTAAACTTGCTCTCTGGAGATGTTGATGCGGACCGCACAATGATAGAATGCGGTCGCGTGATGACTGGCGTGGACCGCATGAACTTGTAGTGCAGCCGCATGAATGACTTGTGAAGATCTCTGAACTCTTGTGGTGCGGTCCTCGTGAACCAGTAGTGTGGCCGCATTGATTGGGCGCGGACCGCATGAGCTTGACCGCGGCCGCGCCGCTTGTGATTGATAAAAGGCAACTTTCTGAATCTTTTTGGTGCGACCGCATGTCATGATGGTGCGGTCCGCACCAAGTTCTGAATGTCCTTACTTTAATGTTCTTTGACACTTGAGCAGGTTTCACTCCGTTGAGAGCCGATTTTTGACGTTTGTCATCTTGTCGCTCAAACCTGCAATCAAACGCAACTAGTAAGCATTTTGGGTCTATTTTATGGCAATTCATACATAAAGCATAAGCAAGTATGGGCATAAAATGTGTTAAAATCACAGTTATCAGTGTGACGGTTCAGTATGATTGCATAATATATTCGGTGGTTTTGTGACTTGGGTGCCTGCATCCAAAGAAAAATCGTGAATTTTGTAAAAGGGAAAGGTTAGTTCGCGTCTCCGCTAACTTTGCTTGACCTGTTCAGCTCTGATCTGATGACACGGTGTTGATAGCTAATTTTTTTCCTGTGTATTTTATACCCAAAATACCTTCAAAATAGCATGTTTATGCATATATAAGCAATACCCATGAGTTTTGGTATTTTTCCCAAATTTTAAAGGTTTTTAAAATTAATTTATTGTCTATTTTAACAATGCAAAATTCAATAATTAGTCCCAAAATTATCATTTTGGTGAATAATTTATTTCCATCCTCATATTTACTCCAAGATATAATTAAGGTGATTTTGTCATATTTTTTCAAATTTATTTGATATTTTTTTAACGCTAAATTGCATAGAATTGCAATTATAGCCTATATTATGATTAATAGCGTTTTATGATTATAAAATTATTTCTAGTATTTTTAGATTAATATTTATATATTATTAACTAGTTCAGTGCTTTTAATTTATTTTTAAAATCATTTTTAACTATTTTATAAAAATTAAAAGTGGAGAAATTGACCAAATTTCATTTTTTAACCCGACCCCTTGACCCAATATATAAACCACTTCCGGTTTTCTCTTAAATCTTAGCCGTTGATCATTTTGATCAACTACCATAATTCATTCTTTCCTTTTTTAATCTCATAACCCCCTAACCCTAATTAATTTACCCAAAGACAGCCGCCCTCGTCTCCCAAATCCTCTCCAGCCCTCTCCGAAACCCTAGCCTATCCAGCCCACTCCTGTCTCATTCCCACCAGAATTCATGGCGGCCCTAGCCATGGATGGCCTATACCCACTCTCGCTCGATGTTAGACCTAAATTAACCAAAGCTCGGAGGCCGACTTCCATGGTTTCCTTTAGATCTACCTCAGATCTGCAAGATTTATGGCCTCTATGGCCATTCTCCGGCGTGTTCAGAGCAATATGAGTCTCTCCGACTCACGATCTGACTTTCCTCAAGACCTTCTCATACTAGGGTCTTCTCTGCCATTTTAAGCCTTCTAAGGTTCTTCTTGTCTATTTCTTTCAGATCTATGACGTGTTTGGTCTTCAATTGACGTTTTAGGGGTTTTCCCCAAATTTCCTTTTCAAAAATTGTTCGAATCCGATTTTAGGGTTTATGGAAAACTTCTTTAAAGGGCTTTCTAACTCCTTTGCTCTCTCTTATGTGTGTTTATACCCACTTGTTTAATTCTTATTGTGCTTAAGTTTGTTCTCTTATTTTCTTTCCTGATTTGACGAGATCATTTTTATTTTTCTGTTCTTTGTTCACATGTTAACTAGGTTGTTTGCTTCTTATTCTTTACTATATGTTCGTGCTCTTTGATTTTGTTTCACTTTACTGAGTTTTACCCTAACCTGCTTTGTTTAAACTTCTGAGATTTCTTTGGGTTCCAAGATTTTTTCAAGCATGCCTTTGAATCAATGTGTTTGCTATCACGTATGTTTGATTTCTCACCTCTGATTCTATTTGAAACCCTAAAATTTGGGGTTTTTTCTTTAGATAGATGGCACTAGGGTTTCACTTTTGAACCCTAGGTTTCCAGACTCGAGGTGAGCCTGTAGTCGAACTCGAAATACTACTTGCCTGTGATTTTGAAACTTTCATCGTTAGACTCTTCTTTTGTTTGAACTGTATGCTTTTTATATGAGAAAAACTTCCCTTTCAAAATATTTCACCAAGGATTGATTTTGAAATCCATTTAATCATGCTAGTGATTCATCATTGATTTCTTTTGATTGAACCCCTTTTACCCTACTGGCTGTTTATTTTGATTCTTTTGTGTAAAAATCCTAGGCTTGTGATGTTTTCCTGAAATACTTGGTCTTGTGTATCTCTTCTATTATTCTGTACCAACGTTTGAATTATTCTTTCCTTAATTACCTGTGGTTCTTTGTGATTACAATAGGATCCAAGATACTTTTGACTAATTTTCAAACTGATACCTTATTTTTACTTTATAAAGAACTATGTACTTGACCCTATTTGTGCACTACATGGTTTCCTTACCTTAATCAAGCCTTAGTAAACTGATTTTTTTCTCCTTATTTCATCTAGACCCCCTAATTAAAGGAGTCTAGTTGTCTTAATTGATACTAATTGATTGGTTTCTATGTTTGTGCACTCTTTGCCTGCCTTACTTGTTTTCAAAAAACTATATAAGAACTTATTCCACTCTCTTTCTGAGGTCGAATTCTCTTGTTATCAGAAATACACAAAAGTACACCACTAACATACTGAACTCACTTTTCGGGCAACACTATTTTCTAATCCTGCTCGCTTGAGATCCTTTGGAACTGCTGTTTGCAATTCGACTTTATCAAGGCTACTTTTGCTTACTTATTTTCTTTGAAACAGATTTGTCCTTTGTTTAAGTATTCTGCTTCACCCCCTATGTGTTTACTTTATAGCTTCAGGCTTCTTGTTTGCTTTATTGCTTATATGCTGTAATTTGTGCTTTATATCTCTTTTCTTTGCTTCTGTTTCTATCATAAATCCTCTATCCCTATTCCCTTCTATGTGTTGTGTTAAGCACTTGGCCTGACAACATCCTAATTACTGTCCAGGCCTTGGCTTGATCGACAATGGATCCAAACTCTCGATGCTTGACTAGTAGGCTGGTCAGGGGTGTGCCAGCATCCCAATTCCTAGGTATGACCACCAGCTTGCCCTGTCTCTCCCTAATTCCCTTCCCCTTTGTGCCCTTACACCTATTCCTAGAGTCTTAAGTTCTGATCCTCTCTTATGAGCCTTGCTTTGGACCCTGAGTTCCCTCTGAACTTGGACATCTGAGAGTGGCCTTTCCACACTGCTCTATGTTCTTGATTCTGAAATATTTTTGGGGTGTAAGCACTTCCCGGAGTCCCTTTGAGACTCTTGGGAACTTTGACACACTCCAAATATGAGAAATTCTTTTGGAAATCTGATCCTGGAAGTTGGTTTATCTCATATTGTTGGACTTTGAGTTTGAATTAGGCTGATTAGATGTAGCTGTAACCGCTGATGTAATTTTTTACTTTCTTTTTGATTCATTCGGTCTGTAATACGTTTTTAATAACTATTGGGATGGATATTGAAAAGGGATGGGGGAATAAATACATGTAAAGGGTAGAAAACATGCCTATAGGGTCTTTTATAATTCTGCATTTTTGCGCTTAGAAAGCATGCCTATAGGATCTTCTATAATTCTGCATTTTTTGCGCTTAGAAAACATGCCTATAAGGTCTTTTTTTTTCTTTTTTTTTTATTATTCTGCATTTCAGCATCTAGAAAGCATGCATATAAGTCTTTCTGTACTTCTGCATATATACGCCACTAAGTAAACAACTTTGGGCTTAATAATAATCAATCTATTTAGAGATCATATCCATAGGACTCTTGCAACTGTCAAAATAAACGACACTTAGAGACCATGCCTATAGGACTAAATTAATTGAATCGGTTTCATTTTGGAATCTAAAATCAGTCTTAAAATCTGTAGATCCCTTTTCTAGAATCAATAAACTCTTCCTTAAAATCATTGTACTCCTACATTGTTAGATATCCTGCCTATAAGTTTCACCTAGGCAAGCCAGTAGGTAATTGATTAACTGTATTAGTTTTGATAACTACATTTAGTGAGGGCTAATTTGGACTCCTCATCTGGAAAATATGTGATAACTCAGCCTGTCCTACACTTCGCTTAATCAAGGACCTAATAAGTATTTGTAAGTCATGCTAAATAATTTGCTACTTTAAATGAGGAGGCCTACTTGAGCCTTAATTGCTATGTGCCTTCCTCTTAGATGCTATTTGTTATTCCCTGTCACCCAACTTTTATCCTTTTGAAATTCTAAAAAGCCCCAACTGCCTCCTTTCTAGGACTAGTTGTCTCATTGTCTCCGAGACTGATATGATTGGGGAGGGTAATAGCATGTGATAAGTAACGATACCATTCCGCGCTTTAATACCTTAACGGGGTAGGAAGGGTAGACATGGAGATGATGATCACGCGATAACACCATGCGTATGATTGGCTACCAGTGTTGTGTGGATGATCCAAGTATTTTACAAACCTAGGACCCCCTTCCTTTATGTAATTATTTTAGATTGTCAATTTTCAGTTCTTTAAAATTCTGCATTTTGTTTCAGTCATTAAACTTTCCCTTTAATTTTTGCACTTTCCTTTTCTTTTAAATTTTTTTTCTGCTCACCCACTTCTGTATCTGATTATTTATATTCATTATTCGGTCCCATTATTCTGCACTTAGACATTATTTCAAATAACTAGTAAATCACCTAGTCCCTAATTTCAGCATATTTAGTAACTATTATACCTATCTACTTGAGGACTTTATGTGAAATTGTCTTGTATGCTTACTTGCTTTAAAGTCACAATTGTAGCATGGCCGGGAACCACACTAGTGGAGCTTGAGGGGTGCCTAACACCTTCTCCTCGAGATAATTTCTAGCCTTTACCAAATTCTAGTTTTCCAACTCAAACCCTTCTTAGTGTCCTAATGCACTTAATCATTAGGTGGCGACTCTTCAAACTCCAAAACCCAATTACCAAAAGGAAAAAGAGTTGTCCGCCCAAATGTCATAAACCCGATTTTGCCTTTTAAAAGAAAAAAAGGGGCATCGACAGCATGGCGACTCTGCTGGGGACTTCTTTAGGCTTTTACCATTTCATGTTATTTATGACTTTATTGCTTTTATTTAATGTCTTTATCTCTCTTTTACTTCGAAGCTGACTTGGCTTTTTGTTTCTTTTTCTTTAATGCTTTCATTTACCGCTTTCCTTCAATACTATTGTAATTATGAGCAATTATTGTAATCATTACTTTATGAACGTGCAAATACGTGACAACATGTTTCATTCTTGTAATTGCATCTTCAACATCATATTCCACTCATGCCAAACAAATACCAACACTTATAATGAGTGGTTAAGACCTTCCGATATTATCACCCCCAAAATTTGGCAAAGGCATATTTGCGGTAAAATAAGTCGATCAGCGGTGCAGTCGACGGTTCCATGCCTTTCCCTTTTGAGTTGTCCGCTCAAGGGTACCAGTCTAATACCCCATAGAAACCTTATTCTATTTAAACTATTCATGCATCACTGTCAAACATAGCCGAGTCAGTTATGTTGTCCGCATAACGACTCTTTAAGATAGCCTTGTCCAAAGTCCACCGGGTTTTCTTGGAACCCAAACGAACACTACCACGTCTGTGCATTTATTTGGAGAACTAAATGCTGCTTATGCTAATTATTGATTTAAATAGTCAAGTCCGGTGGGGTAAGAGTCTACCACTTTGTTTTGCAGAAAATGAGGCACGAGGTCCCCAACTTCGGTAAGGTTAGCACGCCCTTACTCTTTCTGACCTGGTGGAGGAATCTCCTATCAAGTGACCAAATCAATGAATGGAAATAGAGGGTCATCAAGGCTAGCAAAAATCCGGAGTATCTGGAATATATTCTGCTAGAGTTGGAAGGAAAAGTGAGAAAGAGAGTCACCGACTGCCAGAATGCCGAAGGAAACGAAGGAGAGCGCCTGACGAAGGCATTTTTACTGGAAAATCTGTGCGAGCTGGAGGATGTGATCAATGAGAACATTCAACCTGGGGAAGATCCCTCTAGGACTAAGTAGTTATGAGTCTTTCCTTTGCTTTAATGTAATAAGGCCTATGGCCATTAGTAACATTTTATTTCCACAATTTTAGTGTCATTTTGAGATTCGTCTTTTTTTTTTAATCAAAAAAATGAGGCATTTAGCATTATAAGTTATCCAAATCAACGTCGCTAGGCCTACCTCGGTCACAACGAGGCACCCAAATTAGGACATGATTTATATTCTTGCACTATGTGTTTAAATATTGCAACATTTTCTTCTCACGATCCACACTAACTTGTTACCTTTTTGTTTTTACTTTTTATTTTATTCCCCTTCCCCAAAGGTTAGTTTGTGCACTCTGGCCTCTTCATCTTACTCCAAAAGATCTAAGGGCCCTCCCCCTCCTCCTCCCCTGAGTCCTATCAGGAACAAGAACAAGGAAAAAATGGAAGACTCGGGTGAACGGGTAGAGGTTACTCAGGGTATTCAGGTTTCCAAGGAAAGTACCGCCCAACTTGAGCAGAAGTTGTTGAAATTTCAGGAACAACTGGACCAAGTTTGGAACTCGTCAAACTTATCATTTTCCCTCACTACCCCGGATGTAAATGCTTAAAATCCTACACCTCCACAAAATATCCCAAAACCACAAAACCAACCCGCTTCTCATCACCACTACAACACATGCCACACTTCGAACAACACCTCACTACTCATTATCGAACGACCTTTGCATTCGGCCAGATGTCGAACTTCCCGAGGGGTAAAAACCTCCCAAGTTCAAAATATTTGATGGCACAGGAGATCCCAGGGTCCATTTGAGGACATACTACGATAAGCTGGCCGGAGTCGGAAGAGATGAAAAGATTCGCATGAAGCTCTTTATGAGAAGTTTGAATGGGGATGCTCTATCTTGGTACATTATCCAAGACCCTAAGAAGTGGATGAATTGGGTAGGTATGGCGTCCAATTTCATGGACAGGTTCAGATTCAATATGAAAAATGCGTCAGATGTATTCTACATCCAGAACTTAAAGAAGAAACCCACGGAGACATTCCTCGAATATGCTACTCGTTGGAGATCAGAAGCTGCTAAGGTCAGGCCGGCTTTAGAAGAACAGATGAATAGGTTTTTCATCCGGGCTCAAGACCCATAATATTATAAGAAGTTGATATTGATTGAAGGCCAGAAATTTCACGACATCATCAAGGTAGGGGAGAGGATCGAGGAAGGCATTAAAAGTGGTATGGTCACCAACTTTGAGGCATTACAGGCCACCAACAAGGTTCTACAGTCTGGTGGCACATCCAAGAAAAGGGATGTGAGTGCCATGGTGGTTGCACAGAGAGCAAAATCCCCAATAAAATACCAAACCTACCCAATATATCCTCTCACATATCAGCCTACCCCAAATTACCAAGCACCCCCGCTCTCTTACCAAGTTCCACCACCTACTTACCAATCATTTCCAACCCCCACATATCAACTTACCTCACCAAGATATTCCCAATCCGCACCCGTCTACCAAGCCTATAATGCTCAACCCTCTCACTATCAATCACCTCCCACCCGCCAAAACTTTCCTAGACCGCGAACTAACTTCAACTGTAGACCTCCCAAACAATACATCGCCATCACCGAACCGATCGACCAGATGTATGAAAGGCATAAAGCTGCTGGTTACATCACCCCTATCCCTTCCATAACTCCAAAAAATCCTTCCCAATGGGTCAACCTGAACAAAACTTGTGCATACCATTCCGGCATGAGGGGTTACACCATTGATGAGTGCCGCTCTCTGAAGGATAAAATCCAATATTTAATTGACAACAAGATCATCATGGAAAATGAGACTTCTCCTAATGTTCGCAATATCCCTCTACCAGACCACAAGGGTGGAGGCATTCGCATGATCGAGATAGAAGATGATTGGGACCCCAAAGGGTCAATTAGATTGATTGCGGAAGGTGACAATCCAAAGAAACCAACAATCACTCTTAACCCGATTGTGGTCCAAATTCAGCCTTCTGAAGATGCTGAGGTGAACATGCCCATACCGCTTGATCTTGAAACACCGTCTTCTACAAAGATGCCGGGACCAATTGAGGTTGAGTTTGGATCCCCAAAAGCACCCGTGCCATTTGAAGTTGCTGTGTTACCTCCCAAAATAAGGGTACACATTCCTGTAGCAATTTCAACCATAGCACCATTCCATACAAAGGACATTCCTTAGGATTACACTGCCGAGGCGTTAAGGAAAGGGAAAACCAAATCTGGAGAAGCAATTGCAGCACAAGGTATGACTAGAACCGGTAGGGTTTATACTCCAGAACATTTAGCTAATTCCAGAAAGCAAGCCTCTGGACGACCAACCGTGGTTGAAACTGGGCCTGATGACCTCTGGAGGAAGATACAAGCCAAAGAGTATTCAGTCATTGATCAATTGAACAAGACGCCAGCCCAGATCTCCATCTTAGCGCTGCTACAAAGCTCTGACGCACATAAAAATGCCTTATTGAAAGTATTGAGCGAGGCATATGTTCCCAACAACATAATTGGAGGAGAAATGGTGAACATGGTAGGGCAAGTATTGGAGAGTCACAAAATCACTTTCCACGAAGATGAGATGCCACCAGAAGGGCTGAGCCACAATAAGGCATTGTACATCACTGTGCAAGGATTATTTCATCACTTGAATTCTGGTAGACGGAGGGACTAGCCTCAATATTTTTCCATTGGTGACTCTTAGAACATTGGGGAAGAGCATACATGAGATCAAGGATGGAGCCATCAATGTCAAACCTTTCGATGGTTCCCAAAGGTCCACTATTGGGGAAATCAATTTGTGTCTACAAATGGGACCGACTTGGTTCGACGTTGACTTTCAAGTAATAGATGTCCCAACATCTTACAACTTGCTTCTGGGACGACCTTGAATTCATGCCGCTGGGCCGTAGCATCAACCCTACACCAGACAATGAAGTTTGAGTGGAATCACTAAGAGGTTATTATTCATGGCGACGGTAGCAATCCCATATACAGTCGCCAAACCATCACGACAATCAGAGGAAGAAGGAAGATAGACAGAGAAACTTACCATCACATAGAGCGAGTCAACACCATGGACAAGGATAAATGGTGGGATAACAAGATTGAAAGCATACTGAATTGGTGTGGATACAAGCATGGCAAGGGACTTGGCAAAAAACTCCAGGGAATCTCCAAACCCATTAAGCTAAAGAAACATGGCACCACTTTTGGTTTGGGGTATGAATACACTTGAGAGGAGTTCAACCACTGGTCGCCACCATGGCACAGTCCTATAGGGTATGAAAACATGCCTATAGGGTCTTTTATAATTCTGCATTTTTGCGCTTAGAAAGCATGCCTATAGGATCTTCTATAATTCTACTTTTTTTTGCACTTAGAAAATATGCCTATAAGGTCTTTTTTTTTATAATTCTGCATTTCAGCATCTAGAAAGCATGCCTATAAGTCTATATGTAGTTCTGCCTATATATGCCACTTGGAAAAAAACTTTGGGCTTAATAATAATCAATCCTTAGAGATCATGTCGATAGGACTCTTGCAACTGTCAAAATCAACGACACTTAGAGACCACTCCTATAGGACTAAATTAACTGAATCTGTTTCATTTTGGAATCTAAAAATCAGTCTTAAAATCTGCAGATCCCTTTTCTAGAATCAGTAAACTCTTCCTTAAAATAAGTATGCTCCAATATTGTTAGATATCCTGCGTATAAGTTTCACCTAGGCAAGCCAGTAGGTAATTGACTAACTGTATCAGTTTTGATAACTACATCTAGTAAGGGATAATTCAGACTCCTCATCTGGAAAATATGTGATAACTCAGCTTGTCCTACACTTCACTTAATCAAGGACCTAATCAGTATTTGTAAGTCATGCTAAATAATTTGCTACTTTAAATGCGAAGGCCTACTTGAGCCTTATTTGCTATGTGCTTCCCTCTTAGATGCTGTTTGTTATTGCCTGTCGCCTAGCTTTTATCCTTTTGAAATTCTGGAAAGCCCTAACTCCCTCCTCTTTAGGACTAGTAGTCTCACTGCCTCCAAGACTGGTAGGATTGGGGCGGGTAATAGCATGCAATAAGTAATGATACCATTCCGCGCTTTAATACGTTAACGGGGTGGGAAGGGTAGACATGGAGATGGTGATCACGCGATAACACCATGCGTACGATTGTCTACAGGTGTTGTGTGGATGATCCATGTATTTTACATACCTTGGACCCCATTCCTTTATGTAATTATTTTAGATTGTCAATTTTCAGTTCTTTAAAATTTTGCATTTTGTTTCAGTCATTAAAATTTCCCCTTTAATTTTTGCACTGTCCTCTTCTTCTAAATTTTTTTCTGTTCACCCACTTCTGTATCTGATTATTTATATTCATTATTCGGTCCCATTTTTCTGCACTTAGACATTCTTTCAAATAACTAGGAAATCACCTAGTCCCTAATTTCAGCATTTTTAGTAACCATTATACATATCTATTGAGGTCTTTATGTGAAATTATCTTGTATGCTTACTCGCGTTAATGTCACAATTGTAGCATGGCCGAAAATCACACTAGTGGATCTTGAGGGGTGCCTAATACCTTCTCCTCCAGATAATTTCTAGCCCTTACCCAAACTTTGATTTTCCAACTCAGACCCTTCTTAGTGTCCTAATTCACTTAATCATTAGGTGGCGACTCTTCAAACTCCAAAACCCAATTCCCAAAAGGTAAAAGAGTTGTCCGCCCAAATGTCGTAAACCCGATTTTGCCTTTTAAAAGGAAAAGGGGGCATCGACACACGATATGTGTCATAGGGGTAGCGTTGCTGAACAAAGCGATTTTGATAGTAAATATGCATGAGTTTGTTAAAAGATATGACGTAAGTATATAAGAAATAGTTTATTTAGATAAACCGATGACTGTGACGTGGTTCAGGACATTGCAACCTTTCTTGCTATGGAATTTTGAGGTTCCTCCTCAAAATTCTGCCCCAGTTTAATCAGTTGATACTTCTGATGGCTGCTTGCGACGATCGACTGAAGCTACTTCAGAATTTTGAGGGTCCTCCTCAAAATTCTGCCCTAGTTTCCAATATCGGGGGAAATAAATTTTTTATTGAATTGTGACTGAACCCATAAGGCTACCTATGTATCCCCTGTTAAATGGGAATCAGGTCATACGTAGTTCACATTACATAAGGAAATCATAAATGGTTACACATAGTATCGTTTGACTGTATCTAAATTGATTGGTTTTGGCCAAACTTCCCCATCCATTTCTGCAAGTATGTGGGCTCCTCCTGTCAGAACCCGATGATCCATGTATGGGCCCTGCCAATTGGGAGAGAATTTCCCTTTGGCTTCATCTTGATGTGGGAAAATTTTCTTTAACATCAGCTGCCCTGGTGTGAACCGTCTTGGTTTGACTCTCTTGTTGAAGGCTCGGGACATTCTGTTCCAGTAAAGCTGGCCATGGCAAATTGCATTTATTCTTTTCCAATCTATAAGAGCCAACTACTCGTAATGACTCTTCACCCATTCGGTATAGTCGAGTTCTGCTTCCTATATGATCCTTAGGGAGGGAATTTCTACCTTGGGGGGAATGACCGCTTCTGTACTGTAAACCAGCATGTAGGGAGTTGCCCCAGTTGATGTGCGGACAGTGGTGCGGTACCCCAATAAAGCAAATGATAACTCTCATGCCATTGTTTATGCTTTTCTACCATCTTCCTCAGTATCTGCTTGATGTTCTTATTGTCTGCTTCTACAACTCCATTCATCTAAGGCCTGTAAGCTGTGGAATTCTTGTGTTTGATCTTGAAGGTTTCACACATAGCATTCATAAAATCACTGTTGAGGTTGGAGCCATTGTCAGTAATGATTGATTCTGGAATCTCGAATTGCCAAACGATATGTTCACGGATGAAATCTACCATGACTGTCTTAGTCACTGCTTTATAAGATGCTGCTTCAACCCATTTAGTGAAATAATCAATTGCTGCTAGGATAAAACTGTGCCCATTTGATGCGGCAGGTTCGATTGGTCCGATAACATCCATTCCCCATGCAGCAAACGACCATGGCGAGCTTGTTGCGTTAATCTCATTTGGAGGCGCCTTTATGATGTCAGCATCTCTATGATAGCGATGGAAAATGTGGACATACCGGATGCAGTCCGTCTCCATAGTCATCCAAAGATAACCTGCCCGAAGTATCTTCTTTGCTAAGACAAAACCGTTCATATGTGGTCCACAGGTCCCGTAATGAATTTCCTCTAGCAGTTTAGATGCTTCCTTCGCATCGACATACCTTAGTAATCCCAAATATTGAGTCCTCCTATATAGATTTCCTCTACTATGAAAGAAATTATTGGACAATCTTCGAAGCGTGCGCTTCTGAGTAGTATTTGCAAGCTCTGGGTATTCTCCTTTTGTCAAATATTCCTTGATGTCATGAAACCAAGGATTTCCGTCTGCTTCTTCTTCGATGCGAGAACAGTAAGGTGGCTGATTGTAGATCTTCATAGGAATAAGGTCAATGAATTTCTTATCTGGATGTTGTAAGGCCAGGGTAGCCAATGCATCAGCGAACTCATTTTGGACCCTGGGGATATGTTGGAATTACGTCTTTGTGAATCTCTTTCTCAACTCTTGTACATGATGCATGTATAGGAGTATCTTGGAGTTCTTGGTGTCCCATTCTTCTCGGACCTGATGTATAAGCAAGTCAGAATATCCAATCACTAGCAACTCTTGGATGTTCATGTCAATGGCCATCTTGAGCCCTAAGATGCAGGCTTCGTACTCGACCATATTATTAGTGTAGGAGAACCTGAGCTTGGCGGATACTGGATAATGCTGGCCGGTTTCTGACACTAGGACTGCTCCTATGCCAACACCTTTGAAATTTGCTACACCATAAAAAAATATCCTCCAACCATCATAGGATTCTGCAATGTCTTCTCCTACAAATAATACCTCCTCATTAGGAAAATACATCTTCAGGGGTTCATATTTTCTGTCCACAGGATTTTCTGCAAGGTGATCTGCTAGTGCTTGTCCCTTGATTGCCTTCTGAGTCACATAGACAATGTCAAATTCACTCAACAGGAATTGCCACTTGGCTAGCTTGCCTGTGGGCATGGGCTTCTGGAAGATGTACTTTAAAGAATCCATCCTTGATATGAGATACGTAGTATAAGCACAGAAATAGTGCCTCAACTTCTGAGCTACCCAAGTCAGAGCACAACAGGTCCGTTCCAATAGAGAATACTGCGCCTCGTATGGGGTGAACTTCTTACTGAGATAATAGATGGCCTGCTCCTTCCTCCCAATTTCATCATGTTGCCCCATAACACATCCGAATGCTCCATCCAATATCGCAAGGTAGAGTATTAGGGGTCTACCTGGCTCGGGCGGGACCAAAATTGGCAGTGTTAACAAGTACTCCTTGATTCTGTCGAAGGCCTTTTAGCAGTCATCGGTCCATTTGGTAGCGGCGTCCTTCTTCAGCATCTTAAATATTGGCTCACAGATGATAGTAGATTGTGCTATGAACCGGTTGATGTAGTTAAGTCTCTTCAAGAAAATCATTACTTCTTTCTTGTTCTTTGGCGGTGGCAATTCTTGAATAGCTTTGACCTTTGATGGATCCAATTCTATCACTCGGTGACTAACAATGAACCCAAGCAATTTTCCAGTTGGAACCCCGAATGCACATTTTGCGGGGTTCAATTTCAGGTTGTACCTTCTCAGTCTATTGAAGAATTTCCTCAAATGTTCCATGTGATCAGCGACTTTCTTGGACTTAACGAAGATGTTGTCTATATGCACTTCGATCTCCTTGTGTATCATGTCATGGAAAATGGTGGTCATGGCCCTCATGTAGGTGCCCCCTGCATTCTTTAACCCAAACAACATCATCTTGTAGCTAAACATCCCCCATGGTGTAATGAAAGCTATTTTCTCAGCATTCTCTTCATCCATCCATATCTGATGGTACCCAGCAAAACAATCAACAAATTACTGCAGCTCATGCTTGGCGCAATTTTCAATTAAGATATGAATATTTGGCAATGGGAAGTCATCTTTTGGACTGGCCCGGTTGAGATCCTGGTAGTTGTTACACCCTAGGTTTTCCTGCGTGAAAGTACGCCATAAGTAAAGTGATGAAAGTCTAAAAAAACAGAGATATTATATTTCGTATTTTCGTACGTTAAAGCGTCGTCGTATGTTAAAGCTTCGTAAGATAAATCGACGTAAATTTGGGAATGAGAGTTATTTTGGGATTATAAGTATTACGCTATTTATAACAAGCGATAAATAAGTGCTATGAAGGATAAATGGGTACACGAATAAAGAAAAGGAGTTTCGTTGAAAGCGGCCAATGCGGGATAAAATACGGGTCGAGCGATAATACCCGATAATTATAAACTAGTACCATGCAAGGTACCATATGACCACGGTAGTGTAAATATATAAAGTATATATGAATTATTTTGAAAATAAATAGGATTTTAAGTAATTTGTGATAATTTTTAAATTATGCGGGTAATAGATTAATTACGGGTAACAAAACATTATCCGGTTAAATAATAAGTGGATAAATTAAAATCACTCCGAAAAGAAACGTGGTAGAAGACCACCATTTAAGCATATGACTAAGAGTCATATCTGCTTAGTATGATAAAACGTATAAGTCAGTTATCTAACTCATAAGAATGAGTTTGTTCTAGATTAATTTTAGAAGGCATCAGGTCACGTGAATTATCCAAACAGAAAGATTTCATTCTTTCTTGGTTTGAAAAATCCAAGAAGAGAAGCTTAACAAAAGCTTCATTGTGAAGCAATTTTGTCCAAACTTAACAAATTAAGCAAAAAGTTTCGTTCAACAATCATAGAACCAGAAACATTTTTGCTCCTAAAATTTCAAACCAAGGACGTTAGACATAGAATCATTTCGTCTAAATATTCAAGGTTCCGTTCAAATTTGGAAGCAGAAGCTTATTTCGATCAAACAATTCAAGGAACAGGTATGTTAAGGCACTTCCTTTTTTCTTTTGGCATGATCTAAAATGAAATGAATACGCTACTTCATAACGGATCTACTCCTAGCAATTAAGGTTGTCTTTGCTTATAAAATTATTCTAAGCAAGTGTGTATGATCCTTGAATCCTACTAAGGTTCTTATTGAGGATATGGATGTGCATAATGTTCTTAAGTCACTTCGAAAGGTTTAGAACGTGATTCTATGAGTTGAGCATGCATTATATATATGTATCTATTTTACTCTATCGAGCTGCGCTATAGTCGGCCGGGTACGACACCTATTATGAAAGCACTAATCAGTTGGGTTTACCGAGCTCCACGTGGCCGGGTACGATTCTACCGAGCCTTATGATGGCCGGGTACGTTTTTACTGGGTCCACTTTGAGGCCGGGTATGATATGACGATGCCCACAGAGACATATGTTTTCAAAAGTTTATGTATATATATGTATTATGCATTTCATGTCAGTAGCCCCTAGAGGCACTCAAATGTTACAGATTGTATCTTCTCTATCACTCTTTACATTACTGTTCTTGTTTATGCTTTCCTGTCTTACATACTCGGTACTTTATTTGTACTGACGCCCCTTTTGCATGGGGAAGCTACGTTTCATGCCCACAGGTCCCGATTGATAGGTTGACTATCCTCCTATTAGGCTATCAGCTCAGCGAAGATGTTGGCGCACTCTACTTACTCCAGAGTTGCCTATTTGGTCAGTATGCTTTGGATATGTATTGATTGGTATAGCGGGGCCCTATCTCGACCTTTATGATTTTATGTACTCTTAGAGGCTTGTAGACAGAGTCAGGTGTATGGATACTTATATGGCTTTGTCGGCCTATGTTTTGAGTTTACAAATGGTCATGTAGGCCTTATAGGCCCGTATGTCATATGTATAAGTTTGTATATCATGTTGGGTCATCATATGTTGAGTATTCCCTTATGTTTTATTCTTGTTATCTCGTTACAGGTTTTCTGGCTTATTTACTCATAATAGTATAATAAGAAAGATACGTTATGTTGGTACTCGGTTAAGTAAGGTACCGGGTGCACGTCACGGCCCATTGGTTTGGGTCGTGACAGCAGTCGACACAGACTCTGACCTTCCCATCCTTCTTCAGTAATCCCACAATGTTTGCTAACCATGTCGTATACTATACTACCTTGAGAACCTTAGCTTTGACCTGCTTAGTGACCTCTTCCTTGATTTTCAAACTCATATCTGGCTTGAATTTTTTGAGCTTCTTCTTTACTGGCGGACAAGTTGGATCAGTCAGCAATTTTTGAGCCACAATAGATGTACTCAGACCAGTTATGTCATCATACGACCAGGAAAATATGTCCTCATACTCTCTTAGAAACTCTGTATATTCTTCCTTCTCTGATGGTGACAAATGAACGCTAATTCGTGTTACTTTGATGTTTTCTGCATCTCCCAAGTTAATGATTTCGGTCTCGTCCAAGTTGGACTTAGGTCTATTCTCAAAATTCTCGACTTCTTTAACAATTTCTTCGGTATATCATCTTTATCTGAATCTATGTCCGTTTGTTGCGTTTTCTTGTTACATGTCGTAGTTATCGGTTCATCAAGATAAGTAATAGTAATGCCCGAGGCACACCAGGCTCTGATGGTTCTGACGGTCCAGTTATTGAGGCATGCTCCTCTGATTACAGCCTATATGGAAGGGCCTTTCTCCCCCTCCTCCTCAAAAATAACATAACAATCCATGTCACCATCTTCTAGGAACAAGTTCCTCATTGCTGCTGGTGCTTCCTCTTCTTTTGACCCATAGATAACCTCGGCCGACTAGAAAGTCTGTTCCAAACGCGGTATTAGTTGCTTCAACGGATAGTAAGGACCGTGCTAGGGTGGCGACCATTCATTGAATTCTTTCCAGGTATACTCATATCCCAATCCGAAGGTGTGCCATGTTTCTAGAGCTTGATGGGCTTAACGATTCCTTGGAGATTCTTGCCAAGCCTCATGCCAGGTTCATATCTGCTCCAGTTCATTATGCTTTCAATTTTGTTGTCCCACCACTTATCCTTATCGACGGCGTTGACTCGTTCGATGTGGTAATAAATTTCTCCGCCTATCTTTCTTCTTCCTCCGATTGTTGGGATGGTCTGGCGACTGTATATGGGATTGCTACCGTCGCCATGAATGATCACCTCCTGGTGATTTCACTCAAACTTCACTGCCTGATGTAGTGTTGAGGCCATGGCCCGGGCGGCAAAAATCCATGGTCGTCCCAACAATAGATTGTAAGACACCGGCACGTCTACCACTTGAAAATCAACATCAAACCAAGTAGGCCCTATTTGCAAACACAAGCTAATTTCCCCAATAGTAGACCTTTGAGACCCGTCAAAATACTTAACGTTGATGGCCCTATCCTTGATTTCATACAACCCTTTTCCCAATATCCTGAGTGTGACCAACGGACAGATGTTGAGGCTGGACCCCCTATCAACCAGAATCCTGGTGACAAAATAATCTTCGCACTGCACAGTGATGTGCAATTCCTTGTCGTGACTCAATCCTTCCGGTGGCAGATCATCTGCATGAAAAGTGATCTTGTGACCCAATACCTGACCTACCATGTTAGCCATCTCTCCGCCGGTGCTGTTTCTCGGCACATATGCCTCACTTAGTACTGTTAACAAGGCATTCTTGTGTGTATCAAAACTCTGTAACAAAGCAAGGATAAAAATCTGTGCCGGTGTCTTGTTCAGCTGATCAATGACTGAGTATTCCTTCACTTGTATCCTTTTCCAGAGATCATCGGGCCCGGTTTTAGTGATGGCTTGTCAATCAGAGGTTTGCTTACTTGACTCAGTCAAGTGTTCCAGAGTATAAACCCTGCCGGTTCTTGTCATACCCCGTGTCGCAACTGTTTCCCCAAACTTGGCTTTCCCCTTGCTTTTTGCCTCGGCTGTGTAGTCCCATGGTATGTCTTTTGTGTGGAATGGCATTATGGATATCATTGCTACTGGAATGGCCACCCTTGCTTTGGAAGGTAATACAACAACTTCAAATGGCTCAGGCGCCTTGGGGACCCAAACTCGACCCCAATTGGTGTTGGCATCTTTGCGGAGGCTGGTATTTCAAACTCAAGTGGTATGGACGTGTTCACCTCGGCATCTTCAGAAGGTTGAATGCGGACTACAATCGGATTAAGGGTGACTGTTGGTTTCTTTGGATTTTTGCCTTATGTGATCAGACCGATTGATACTTTGGGATCCCAATCATCCTCTATTTAAACCATATGAACACCTCTACCCTTGTGGTTCGGTAGAGGGTTATTGTGGAGATTCGGGGCTGGCTCCTTTGCCACGATGATCTTCTTGTCAATCAGAGCCTGGATCTTATCGTTCAGGGAGAGGCATTCCTCAATGGTGTGCCCTTTCATACCAGAATGGTATGCACAGGTTTTATTTGGGTTAACCCATTGGGAAGGGTTTTCAGGGGTTATAGCAGGGATATGGGTGACATAACCTGCTACTTTGAGTCTTTCATACAGTTGGTCGATTGGTTCAGCAATGGTGGTATACTGTTTGAGAGGTCTACAGTCAAAATTTGATCGGGGTCTAGGAAAGTTTTGGCGAGGGGAATGTGATTAATAGTGGGATTATTGAGTGTTGTAGGCTTGGTAGACGCGTGCAGGCTGGGAATATCTGTGTGAAGCAGGTTGGTATGTAGGAGGTGGAGGCAATTGATAGGTAGGCGGTGGGGTTTGGTAGGAGGGTGCGGGTGTTTGGAAATTTGGAGTGTCTGTTCTTCCCCTAAAGCAGGTCGAACCTTAGCAGCCTCTAATCTCCAACGAGTGGCATACTCGTGGAAAGTTTCTGTAGGTTTTCCATATTGAACCTTGTTGGCCCAAGATCACTTGAAGTTTTGAAGAATGAAAAATGAACTCAGTGAAGGACCAGGTCCATCTTAGGAGACACAGTTGTTTTGGCCCATGCATATGAGATGCACGTGAAGAAGATAAGTCCTTGGGATCAAGCAGAAATATCTTCTGAATTGATCAAAAAGTTTGCATATGGGATAAGGAGAAGATGTATCCTTATGAGAAGAGAACACATCCGGATAAGGGTTGGAGTTTGGATTGGTCTAGGACTCAAACTCAATGGAGGATCAGAAATTGAGTTACAATCCAACTCTAATTACTAACCTAATAAATAACTGAGTTATTCTCTTTTACAGGTATGCACATACGCTGCAGTTAAGCAAAACTGAGAGCAAAAGAGCAAGGTTATTTTGCAAGCAATTTATGTGAGATTGAGTGTGCACGCCTGCAGTTACTTGAACAAGATAGATGAACTAGTTCCATTGTGTTTATTCTTATTCTAGTTCAATTGTAGTAGGTGATTTAATATTTTACCTTTCCAACTTTCATAGAAGCAATTGTATTAGGTACTTTGAGTATTCAAGTTAGAGTTAACTTGAAAGTGTCACAACAGTTGAGGCTATGTGCCACACTAGGATTAGAGTTAATCCTTAGGTTTACAAGAGTTTTGTAAATCCTGTTTTTGGCTCATTAAGTTTAGTGGATATTTGGGAAAATCCTACTGAGTAGTAGGTCGTGGTTTTTTCACCTTTTGAGCCAGGTGTTTTCCACGTAAAAATCCTTGTGTTATTTTATTTTCTGTATTTTAATTCCGCAAACAGTAGTAGTTAGAACACCTAGAAGAACCAGGTTCTTCTAAATCGAAAATTGGGTACCACACAAATCACCCCCCTCTTGTGTTGAAGTTTGGAACATCAATTGGTATCAGAGCAGGTTATCCTTGAAGAGGCTAACACCTTAGGAAAAGATCAACGTGAGTGCACCACCTGGGAACTGGGAAGGGCAATCCACTGCCAGGCCTCCACTATTCAATGGACAGTATTACTCATGGTGGAAGAATAGGATGAAGGATCACATTATAGGAGAAGACTGTGAACTCTGGGATATAGTCACTGATGGCCCTTTGGCAACTACAATGAAAAATGAGGAAGGAGTGGAAGTGCCAAAGACAAGGGCTCATTGTACTGCTGAAGATTTAAAAAAATGGGAGAAAAATGTTAAGGCCAAGAAATGGCTTGTGTGTGGACTGGGTCCAGATGAATACAGTAGGATCCAAACCTGTACTACTGCAAAAGAGATATGGGACACTTTGCAAGTGGTTCATAAAGGAACACCTCAAGTGAATAGATCTAGAGGAACATTGCTATATTCTCAATATGAGAATTTCACTATGAAAGATGGAGAAACCATTCAAGAGATGTACACTAGGTTCACTACACTGACAAATGAACTTAAGTCTCTTGGAAGAGTTATTATTGAAGAAGACAAGGTTGAGAAGAACTTGACAAGAGTTCTTCCAGTTGCTTGGGAAAGAAAAATCACTGCCATTCAGGAGTCCAAGAATATGGCCACTCTCAGGCTGGATGAACTGATTGGGAATCTTACTGCTTATGAACTGAGAAGGCAAACCAGGAAGATGGATACACCCAAGAAGGATAGAAGTTTGGCCCTCAAAATTACAGAAGGTTTAGATCTAGAAGATGATAAGATGGCTATGATCACTAAAGATTTCAAAAAGTACCTGATGAGAGGAAAGGGTTCGTCAAGAGGTACAAACTTCAACAAGACAAGAGCTCCTGAGAAACAAACAAATTATGGCTGTTATAAGTGTGGTAAGACTGACCATATGATCAAGAATTGCCCTTAATGGGAGATTGAGTGGAAGAAAGCAAGGGCTGAACGAAGAAACAGGAAGAAGGAACTGGTTCAACCCAAGAGAAATAAAGGTTCAACCAAGGTTATGGTTGCTGCTTGGGGTGAAACCTCTGATGAAGACTCAAAAGATGAAGCTGAAGAAGAGCAAGCTCTTATGGCCGTTAGAGAATCAGATGATGAGCAGGAGGTAAGTATTCTATATCTCAAGGACAAAATTAAATTTTTGTCGAAAAAAAGGTTGGCTGAGCTATTATTAGACTTCATTGATGAGTTTGAAATAGTTAACAATGAAAAGGAAGTTCCGTCTAGGGAATATGTTATCCTAAAAGCAAAATGCAAAAGTCTAGAATCTAGGGCTGATGAGAGTGATAACAAAAATGCTGAGTTGAAGAACCAGGTTCTTGAACTTGACAATAGTATTCTAGAACTTAGGTCAGAAAATCTCAAACTGAAACTAGGAAAAGGAAAGAAGAAAGCCGATCACTCATTTTTCACTCTAGAAGAAAATCTAGGAAAAATGAATGATGAACTGTATAAGAAAGATGAATTGATTAAGGTTCTAAAAGAAGATCTAGGAAAGGTAAAACATGAACTAGACATAACTTGTATATGGAACAAAGCTTCTGATGCTCTCTTATGGTTGCAAGAGCATCACAGTAGCAATAAAAGAGGACTTGGCTATGGGACTCAAGCTCCAAAATGGGACCCCAAAAACAAGTACCTCACTCTTCCTGAAAATAAGATCTGCACATACTGTGGTAAGACTGGCCATTATAAAAATGAATGTAATGTAAAGGAAAAGGCCAGTGAAAGGAATAAAGCTTTTGTTCAAGAAAAACACAAACTACCTAGTTGGGCAAGAAAGAATCTGATTCATCCTTTTGCCCATAGAAAGGGACCCAAACTAGTTTGGGTTCCTAAGACTAACCTATGATTTCTTTTTGCAGGCTCAAGTGAAAGAGAGTAGACAAATATGGTACATGGATAGTGGCTGCTCAAAACACATGACTGGGAACAAGGACCAATTCCTTTCACTTGAGAACCTGAAAGGAGGTAATGTCTCCTTTGGAAATGGAAAGAAAGGTGAGATCATTGGGGTTGGAAAGGTAGTTAAGATAGACTCTCATTCCATTTAGAATGTATACTTGATAGATGGCTTGAAATATAGCATAATCAGTGTGTCACAACTGTGTAACAAAGGTAATCTTGTAGCTTTCACCTCTACCAAATGTTTTGTGATTAACCTTACCACTAACAAGATTGTTTTGCAGGGAAGAAGAGTTAACAATATTTACATTGTAAATTTGTCAACTCTTTCAAAAAATGAACTCACTTGTCTAAGTGTGCTAGTTAATGATCCCCTCCTGTGGCACAAAAGACTTGGCCATGCCAATCTAAATCAGCTAAACAAATTAGTCTCCAAGGACTTGGTGATAGGGTTACCTAATATCAAGTTCAAGGAAGACAAAGTTTGTGAGGCATGTGCAAGGGGGAAGCAGGTAAGGTCATCCTTCAAATCCAAGAAAATGGTAAGTACGTCCAAGACGTTTTAACTGGTTCATATGGATCTTTGTGGTCTAATGAGAACCATGAGCAGAGGTGGAAAGAAATATGTGATGGTTCTTGCTTATGATTATTCTAGATTTACCTGGGTACTATTTCTAACATCCAAAGATGAGGCATTTGAAATGTTTACTGCCTTTATTAGAAAAACTCAGAAACAATTAGGAAATAAACTTGCATCCATTAGGTTTGATCATGGAACTGAATTTGATAATGTAAAATTTGCTGAATATTGTGATGAAAATGGTATAGATCACAACTTCTTTGCCCCTAGAACTCCTCAGCAAAATGGTGTAGTTGAAAGAAATAATAGGACCCTTGAGGATATGGCAAGGACCATGCTTATCTATAGCAAATTACCCAACAACTTCTGGGCAGAGGCTGTAAACACTGCATGTTACATAATCAATAGATGCATGACTAGACCTCTTGTTGAGAAAACTTCCTATGAGTTACTTAAAGGGAGAAAACCAAGCATATCCCACCTTAGGGAATTTGGTTGCAAGTGCTATGTGCACAATAATGGAAAAGACTCCCTAGGTAAGTCTGATCCCAGAAGTGATGAGGGAGTACTCTTGGGATATTCTTCACATAGCAAAACATATAAAGTATTTAATGATAGAACTCTGTGTGTAGAAGAAAGTGTACATGTTGTATTTGATGAAACTAATATTCTTTCTGAGAGACAGGAACATGAAGATGAAGCCATTGGCTTGGTAAGTGAATTTACTGAAGCAACATCAAAAGAAGGAATAGGTGATGGAACATGTTCTTCCAGTCTGGGCAACCTGACAGGGGGACTAATCAGGGAGAAAATGAAACAAACTATTTACAAGAACCTGTTCCTCATCAACAGAATACAGGACAATCATCTAGTAGAAACCAGCTGTTGGTGAAATCTCACAAGTATCAAAGTTGTCATCCCATTGAGAACATCATTAATGATCCAACATCTGGAGTCAAAACTCGATCACAATTAAAGAATCTGTGTGCATTTGATGCTTTTCTATCTCTTATTGAACCTAAAAATGTTGTTGAGGCTTTGTAGGATGCATACTGGGTCAATGCTATGCGTGAGGAACTCAATCAATTTGAAAGAAGTCAAGTCTGGCATCTAGTTCCTAGACCCAAGGACATGTCAGTCATTGGCACCAAATGGGTCTTCAGGAACAAACTTGATGAAGATGGAACTGTTACAAGAAACAAGGCGAGGCTGGTAGTTCAGGGTTACAGCCAAGAGGAAGGCATTGACTATGATGAGACCTTTGCTCCAGTTGCAAGACTAGAGGACATCAGACTCCTCATTGCCTTTGCAGCTCATATGGAATTCACTTTCCATCAGATGGATGTCAAAAGTGCCTTCCTAAATGGCTATCTTAAGGAGGAAGTGTTTGTGAAACAACCTCCAGGATTTGAAAGCAAGGAATGTCCTGAGCATGTGTACAAGCTGGACAAGGCTCTATATGGGCTCAAACAGGCCCCAAGAGCTTGGTATGAATGACTATCAAAATTCCTACTGGAGCATGGGTACAAAAGAGGCTTGCAGATCAAACAAAGTTCAAATGGGACCATGATCCATCAGCAGAAGTATACAAAAGAACTAATCAAAAAGTTTAAAATGGAGGATTCCAAAGAAATAGATACACCTATTAAAACTGCCAGTAAATTAGATGTTGATGAACCTGGTTCATCAGTTGATCAAAAGTTGTATAGGGGTATGATTGGTTCACTTTTGTATCTTTCTGCCAGCAGACATGACATTGTTTTCAGTGTAGGACTTTGTGCTCGTTTTCAGGCAAATCCAAAGGTGTCACATTTGACTGCTGTCAAGAGGATACTGAGATATCTGAAAGGCACCACAGATTTGTGTCTTTGGTATCCCAAAGGTAGTAATTTTGATCTGGTAGGATATGCTGATGCTGATTATGCAGGTTTCTTAGTGGACAGGAAGGGTACTTCAGGTATGGCACATTTTCTGGGTTCATGTCTAGTGTCATGGGCTACCAAAAAGCAAAATTCTGTAGCATGTCTACTGCTGAAGCTGAATATGTTGGTGCTGCCTCTTGTTGTGCTCAATTGCTATGGATCAAACAACAACTGATAGACTTTGGAATTGAAGTGGGGTGTATTCCAATATTTTGTGATAACACTAGTGCTATAAGTATGACAAAGAACCCTATTTATCATAAAAGGACCAAGCACATAGATGTTAGACACCACTTCTTAAGAGATAACTATGAGAAAGGGTTAATCTCCATAGAATTTTGTGCTACTAATAAGAAAATAGCTGACATCTTCACTAAAACACTGGGTAGAGAAAACTTTGAAAGGAACAGGTTGGAATTAGGGATGATTAAGATCACCTAAAATGTCCAGTTCAGAATGCACAATGAAAAAAAAATAAAAAAATGGTTAGGAGTTCTTAATTCATTGTAAATATCTAGACTAATTTTTAGTCAGTTTCATACTTTAATTAGTATACTCTTGTGACATGTGTTTATATGAATTTTTAATCTCTTACAAAGTTTTTCTATTCTGACATTTGAGGCATGATCAAGAGAAGTTTTACTTAAAGAACCTGGTTCATCAGTATATGCTCATGAGAAAGTTCAGGTATGTTTATATACTTTGCACAATTAGAAAGATAAAATTACCAATCATGAGAAAAAGTCCTAATTACACCTAAATTTTAGAAATTCTATTCGTTGAGCATTGAACCAATTTTATTATCCTAGGAGTCTAACTAAAACGGGATTTTTTCCTAAAAACTAGCGTCACTCATTAAAACCCTAACGAGACCGGAATTCTAATTTGATTAGACTCCTACTTGACCACTGAAAAGGCTGCTGTTATAGGCCTAATCATGATCCCTCTTTAAATACACTCCACACCTTCTCTCATCACTCACAACCGTCATTCACTTCTCAAACACTTCTAATAAACCCCTTTCTTCTCCAAAAATTCCCAAAATATTTCCAGAAATTCTCCGCCATGACTAATCCTTAAGAAAATATTGGAACTCCCCCACCTGTTTCCCCTAATAATTCATCATCAACACCTTCAGTTGAAACCCCAAAAACCAGATTTTGCCGGCAAAAGATGTTAGCCAGAAAAACTGTAGCATCCGACTCTCTCAGAAAAACCTTGAACGAGAAATTAAAGGCCAGTCAAAGGAAAGAGGTTTCAGCTGAAGAATCTGACTCAAGCTCCGAGTCTGAAAAGTTCATCTCTAATAGTGAAGGAGAAGAACCTGGATCTTCTGATAATGACAAGAGTCAAGAAACCCCAGGTGAGGTAAACACCTGTTATATATTTTCTGATGTAGTAGAGAAGGAAGATAGTAGGTTTGTGTTGGTGGATTCTGCGAAAAATGCTGAAGGGGATGAGTCTAGTAGGAGGAGAAAGAAAAAGAAAGGGGAGGTTCTTTCTATTTGTGGTGGCGGAGAACAAGGTGGCTAAAATCAGGGGGAAGTGGATTAGGAGAGGCTGCCGAGGGACTTGTTCAAATGAGTAAACAACAAGAAGAACATGGTTCTTCTGTGGAGGAGACTTTAGCAGATATGCTAAAGAAATTAGGGGCCAGTTATGACCCAAAGAAGCGCAAGGCATCTTCACAAAGAACCCCAGACTGCTGCTACTTCTATAACTAGGGGAAGAGCTACAAGGAGAAAAGTAAGGTAAAGTGAAGCAGAACTATAGGAAGCATTAGAGAAGAGTAAGAAAAAGAAGAAGGAAAAGGGGAAAGAAAAGGTAGTGGAAAGTTCTGAGGCTGCTGAAGAAGAGGAGGAGGAGATGGAACTGGTCCATCAAGAGAGAGGTACAACCGAAGAGGTTCCCATTGTCAAACCAAAAATAACCAAGACTCCTGCAAAGAAGTCTTCAAAATCTATACCTGCTGAACCTTCTTTGGCTAGAAGAACTAGGTCTGCGGTGAAGGGAAAACAAGTGAAAATTACTGAAGAAGAAGATGAAGAGTGGAGTGGAGAAGAAGAATAGGAGGAGTCTGAACAAGAGCAAGATCGTCTTGTTATTTTTAGCAGGAGGAAGATATTGAAGGGAAGGCTGCTGAAAGACCTGGAGGAGCCAGACATGCTTAGGTTGTTGGATGCTTTAGCTGCACAGGGGTGGAAGGACATGGTCCTTTAGATGGATGGAAGACTAGCCAGAAGAGAGCTAATTGAATTCATGGCAAATGGCTCTGTGGAAAATGGGCTAGTAACCATTGTTGTGAAAGGTGTGAATGTGAAGTTTGATGCACCTGAATTGGGCAGGATTCTAGACATTCCAAGTGAGGGCTATGATGATTACACCAGGAAAAGGTGGCCTTCTCTAGATGATCTTCCCACAGCACTCAAAATCACCAGGAACTTCTGTGATACAAAGGATGCTGAAGAGGTGCCTGAGGCAAGATTTGTTCAAAAGAGTGAAATGAAGCCAGAGCATAAAGTGCTCTTTGAGTTTGTGAACAAGTGTCTGTTGCCTAGACAGGAGAGGAGGCACACTACAAATTACATGGACCTGGTTATCATGTAGTGTCTTGTGAGGGGTAAGTAGATTAATTGGCCTGCTTTCATAGTGAAACAGCTGGACATAGTCATCAATAGTTCAAAGGCTCATGCTACTGCTTATGGATTCATTCTAACAACTGTACTAGATAGGCTGAATGTTTCTTTGAAGAAATGTGAAATGGCTCCCAGTAAGGAACACTTTGGAATCAAGACTCTCCATACATGTGACTATCTGCTAAGTGTAGCCCCTGTTGGACCTGGTTCATCAGTGAAAACTCCAATGAATAGCAAGGTTAGGGCTTTGGTTCAAGAATGTGGGACCAAAGATGCTGAGATTGCTAGGCTTCAGGCTCGTGTGGCTGAGTTGGAGGAAGAAAGGAATGGGCTGAAAGCAGAAATAGCAAAAGAAAAGGAAAAGAGTTAAGGGATGCTACTAACAATGCTCAACCTACTCCAATCCCAACCCTCTAGTTCTTCAAAGCCTTAGTCTTCTTTGTCCTAGTTCTAAACCAGTTCAGTTAACCCCCAGTGACCCAGATTAGGGATTTTTCTTGTTTTTTGCTCCTGGTTGGTTGCTTTTGTTCTTTCTTTTTGTGGACTGTCTTGTAGATGCACTGCCTTATCAATGACAATTTGCATTTCTCTTGTTTTATGATGATTCTGCTCTTAAAAGTTATTTTAGTCAAGTTGATTTTTGATTAACTAAAGTATGCTTTCACTTGTAGTTGCCCCAGTGGCCACGAGTAATGATTAATATTCTAGGATTCACATGTTTATGCAACTTTTCGATGATGCCAAAAGGGGGAAGATATTGTTCTTAAAAAGAAATTGTGTCTATTTTCTGAATAGTGATGTTTATGACCTAATTAAATCTGTCCCTTAATGATAAGTAAAAATTTTCAAGTGATGATATTTTAGCTGAGTTCCACAGGTTCTCTGATAAGTAAAAGCACAGAGTTTGTCATCATCAAAAAGGGGGAATTTGTTGGCCCAAGATCAGTTAAAGTTTTGAAGAATGACAAATGAACTCAGTGAAGGACCAGGTCCATCTTAGGAGACACAGTTGTTATGGCCCATGCACATGAGATGCACGTAAAGAAGATAAGTCCTTGGGATTAAGCAGCATTATCTTCTGAACTGATAAAAAAGATTGCATATGGGATAAGGAGAAGATGTCTCTTTATGAGAAGAGAACACATCCGGATAAGGGTTGGAGTTTGGGTTGGTCTAGGACTCAAACTCAATGGAGGATCGGAAATTGAGTTACCATCCAACTCTAATTACTAACATAATAAATAGCTGAGTTGTTCTCTTTTATAGGTATGCACATACGCTGAAGTTAAGCAAAATTGAGAGCAAAATAGCAAGGCTATTTTGCAAGCAATTTACGTGAGATTGAGTGTGCACGCCTGCAGCTACTTGAACAAAATAGAAGAACCAGTTCCATTGTGTTTATTATTATTCTAGTTCAATCGTAGTAGGTGATTTGGTATTGTACCTTTCCAGCTTTTATAGAAGCAATTGTATTAGGTACTTTGAGTATTCAAGTTAGAGTTAACTTGAAAGTGTCGCAACAGTTGAGGCTGTGTGCCACACTGGGATTAGAGTTAATCCTTAGGTTTACAAGAGTTTTGTAAATGTTGTTTTTGGCTCATTGAGTTTAGTGGATGTTTGGGAAAATCCTACTGAGTAGTAGGTCGTGGTTTTTTCACCTTTTGAGCCAGGTGTTTTTCACGTAAAAATCCTTGTGTTCTTTTATTTTCTGTATTTTAATTCTGCAAACAGTAGTAGTTAGAACACCTAGAAGAACCAGGTTCTTCTAGATCGAAAATTGGGTACAACACAAATTACCCCCCTTCTTGTGTGGTATTGACGTTTGGAACTTCAAACATGAACCTGTCCATGAAGTCGGACGCCATACTTATCCAGTTTGATCACTTCTTTGGGTCTTGGCAAATGTACCAGGACAGAGCATCTCCTTTCAGATTCCTCATGAAAAGCTTCATGCGGATCTTTTCATCTTTTCCTACTCCGACCAGCTTGTCACAATATGTCCTCAAGTGATCCCTGGGATCCCGTGTGCCATCAAGCATTTCGAACTTGGGAGGTTTGTACCCCTCGGGTAGTTCGACATCGGATTGTATGCATAAGTCTTCATAGTTTAGACCCTCAATTCCCTTACTACCTTCAACGCCTTGAATTCTGGTGGTCAACTTCTTAAGCTCTTCGGCCAAATTTTTGATGAGAAAATCCTTATCATCAGACTCGGGTGTACTTGTGATGGGCTGGGTGGAGTGTGGCACGGTCTCCACATAGATGGGGGTGTTGTGTTGTGTGTGGCAGTGGTCATTTGTGGAGTTTAACGGTTCTAGGATAAGCAGTGGGGTATTGTTAGAAGTGTGGCAAGTATTGCAGTGATGGTGAGGAGCGGGATAGTTTGGTTTCGAGATGTTTTGTGGAGGTCTGGTGTTCTGAGTGCTTGGAAAATTGACATCTAGGGCGGTGATGGAAAATGACAAGCTTGCCAAGTTCTGGACTAGATCAAGTTCCTCCTGAAATTTCAACAGTTTTTGCTCGAGTTGGGACGCACTTTCTTTGGAGACCTGAGTACCCTGAGTGATTTCTACCCGTTCAACCGAGTTTTCCTTTCTGATGTTATTCAAATCTTCCATCTTTCCCTTGTTCCTGTTTCTAACGGGACTAGGAGGAGGAGTGGGTAGAGGGCCCTTGGATCTTGTGGAATATGATGACGATGCCATAGTGCACGAACTAACCTTTGGGGTGGGGAATAAACAAAAGTAAAACAAAAGGTGACAAGTTAGTAAGGATCATAAGAAAAAATGTTGCGATATTTAAACACGTAGTGCAGGAAATATAAAGTGTGTCCTAATTTTGGGGACCTCGTTGTGCCCGAGGTAGGCCTAGCGACAAGTAAATTTGGAGAACTTGGAATGATAAATGCCTTATTTTGTTGATAAAAAGGTAGACGAATCCCAAAATGACACTAAAACATGAAATAAAAATGTTACTAGTGGCCATAGGCCTTATTACATTTCTCAAAGCAAAAAAGGAAAAGCTCATATCTATTTGGTCCCAGAAGGACCTTCCCAGACTCGACAGTGTAAGCTTCCTTGAACAGCTCTCCCAGCTCACGCAATCCTAGCATCAGGTAAGCTCTGGCCAGATGTCCTCCTTCATTCCCTTCAACAACTCGGCAGTCTTCGACCCTTTTTATAAAATTCTTTTCCAGTTCTACTTTACCCTGCTCCAAGCAGATCAGTCATTTGTTGGCGCTGACAGCCATATCTTTCCATTCTTTAATTAGTTTTTGATTGGCTTTTTGTATTTCATGGTGCTCATTTTCACATTCCCGCATCCTCTTGCGCAATTGGTTGAATTTTACTTGTGCTTCAGCCTTTTCATCGATGATTCTGTGACCTCGAACAAACCCAGGTTTATCCAAACCGTTGTGATTGTCCTCCAGCCGGCCTGAATAATATGGGGTACAACCAGCATGGTAGCAGTCCGGTTCGATGGTGTCTTTTCCCAAGACAATTTTGCAGTGCAACATATGCTGAGCCTTGCACCTGTACGGACTATCTTCATTCTGGAAGTCAGCCCTAAAGTGACTCATCTTGTCGACACTTGGTATAACCTTCTTCCTACAAGCCTATCTCATAGCTCGAAGAGGGACATAAGGGTAGGTCCCCTTGAAACCGATCAATATCAGAAATGGCGCATCCCTAGATCGAATGATGAATTCTTTAGTAGGGAAACACTCAAACATCCATAGCACTCGGTCCTCAGTCAGGTTATCAAGGAGTTCGTCCCATTCTCTAGAATTCTCCGGTTGGGAGAACATGTTAGGCATGTAATTCATTTGCGTCGGGTGATGAAAGGCGATATGATCGTCCCAGTCTCTATGATGGATTTCCTGTCGGTACTCACCCTTTTGGAGATGTTCCGTGAGCCAAAATTGAAGTAGCAGATTACAACCCTCGAAATGCTTGGCTCCCTGTTGACACCTTCTAGGGCTCGGTGTATCTCTATAATGATCATTGGCACGAGACTGAATGATTGTCCGTCAATCCCTTCCATTAGAGTTTTGGTGACCATTGCTAGCCTGGTATGGATTCTTGCTTTCTTCATTAGAAACACTATCATCCCCAAGAAATAGAACATGAATACAAAGAACCTTCGATAGATATGCCCCAATGATGTAAGGGCGAACTCGTTAGGATAAGTACGGTAAGATTTGCTGTGGCCGTACCTTTCGTACGACTAGTCAAATGGAATGTACGACTCCTTCAAATATGTAAAGTCAGGATTCTTCTTTAGACCCATCAATTTGAGAAAACCTCAACCTTTGTGGTTTTCTGGCATCAACAAACCTGGAGTTTCCCACGGTATTCCAGCCTGTCCTCCTATCTCCTCAAGCAAAGGTGTCATCTCAATGTCTCTAAAGCGGAATACCGACCTATCACAATCCCAGAATAGAGTGGCAGCTTCTATGATTTTGTTGTCGAGTTGAATTTCTTGGAGAGAAGGCAGGTTTCCTAGATACTTTCGGACAAGATCTTGATCACTGGAATGAAGATCTTCCCACCAACATAACAATTTAGGGTGGATGTTGGTAACCATGCCGAATCTGGGGACCTAGTGCCTCATTTCTGCAAGACAAAAAGTGTTAGACCCTTTGTCACGCCCCAAACTCAAGGGACATGACCGGCGCTCGACCCAGTATCCCCAGTCAAGCGGACCTGGGTGCCTTTCCTAACCCATGAGCCACCCCTTGTTTTCCTTATTCAACATTCCAAGAACTAGCCATATAATTAATTTTAGATCATCCTTTTTTTTCAAAACATACATACGTAATAATTAATGAAATAACCATTTCGTTTTCCAACAAAAGAAACATGAATATACATAGCTTCTAACCCACATCCACTGTCTACGGAGCCTCTAAAGATACAACAGGATAATACAGTACTTGCCGGTAACAAGGCTCCGGCTATACCTTACACAACAACAAAAAAACACTATGGAAACAAGTGGCCTGAGCCACGTAGGGCCCCGAGAGGAATGAGGCTCACCAAAATAGTTGACGGAAGGCGAAGAGGGAGCTACGATCGGTGGGCTGGAATACCTGCTGCAGATCCACCTACAATCATGACACGAATGTAGCACCCCCAGAAAAAGGGACGTTAGTACACTTGAATTGTACCGGTATGTATAACAAACTTTGCGCCAAGTAAACTCAAGCCATAGACAAATAAGTAACAGCAACAGAAACAACAATCAATTTCCATAAAGAAAGAACAATCAAGCCAAAACAAGTTTTTTACAGACTCTCCTATTTCCCTTCCACATTTCCACATCAATAGATTTCACATTTTTGCTCATATTTTCATTTCAACAGTGATTTCGATCACTTTCCACCCTTATTACCTCGGCCACCCACCTTATTACTTCATGTTGCGGCTCGCATCCCGATCCCACCGTACAATTTCAATTCATAAACAATCACAACAACAGCAATGAACAATTCACAAAGACCACAACAACACTTCTTAAGGAATAGCAACAATAAATTACAAGTGTTTCCATAACCATCCATACTTTTTCCGTCTCATTCCACAATTCACAAGTGTTTCATATTACAATAATACTTGCCCGCGATAAGCAATAGATGTTACTATCCCAATTATTTCAGTCGCATCACTTACAATTTCCTTACGTCATTTGTTCTTCATTTAATACCACATATCAAACATTTGAACACCAATAAGGCGATTTTACAAAGTCAAGGTTAGCCATACATATCTGGAGTCGAATCCCTTTTCTTTTATCTTCTACTTTCAAATCACCCAACAATCTAGCAACGTCAATCTAGGTCACAAATTAACACATATATCTTAGAATCGAAGTTTATAATTTCTACCCAATTTATCTAGGTTGCCAACTTCTCTTTTGCAAACCTTTACTCCTACCCAACTCCTGTTACTAACTTTTAGGTATAAAGAACATGCATGTGAGTTTCCACCCATTATTTCAAGAATCAAAGCATGAGACTCCCTCCCTTAGCTAAAAAAATCTGGAAATCAAGGAAAAAGGGTTAGGGATTTTACCTGTAGAAATGGAGATGAAGACTCTTGCTTTAGAATTTTCTGAACCAAGTAATTTGAGGAACAATTTTGAAGAAGATAAACTTTTCTCTCAAGAACCCTTCCTCCCTCTCTCTTATTTTGCTCAGAAAAATGGTTAAAATGAGGGGTTAGGGTGTTATATTAGAAAGGGGGTCGGGTTTTAAATTATAGAAAATAGAAGCCCGTGTCAGATCTGCGATCGCAGAATCGAAATGCGGTCCACATATTGGACCGCAGAACTGACCCCAATCACTGAACATCTCTGCCTGAGAATGTGGTGGAAATACGGTCTGCATTTCAGTTCTGCGGTCCGCATTTCAGTTCTGTGGTCCGCATTTCAGTTCTGCGGTCGCATAATGCGCCGCAGAATTGACCTCCACAAATCCCTGAGGAACTTATGCGATGATTATGCGGTCCGCATATTGATTATGCGATCGCATAGTGGACCGCATTTTCAACTTCAATTTTGACAAGTATTCTGCTTCACGCTGCGGTAGGAATGCGGTCCGCATAGCTGATCTGTGACCGCATTCTAGACCGCATTTTGACAATTTTTTGGAAAATTAATTCTTTTAATTTTTAAAGGCTTAAATCACTACCAAGGGTCCGAACCGTGGCGATCTGAAGAATTCTACGCATTCCTAACACATATTCGGAGTCTACACCACTGGTTACTAAGTTTTGAGACCAAAATTATTTACGGGACCTTACACCCTTACCCCCACCAGACTCGACTATTAAATATCAATAATCGACATAGCAAGCATTTAGTTCTCCAAATAAATTCACAAAACGTGTTAGCGTCCGTTTGGGTTTCAAGGAAACCCAATGGACTTGGACAAGGATATCTTAAAGAGTCATTATGTGGATAACATAACTGACTCATCTAGGTTTGACAGTGATGCATGCACCTTTAAACAAAGTAAGGTTTCTATGGAGTATTAGACTGGTACCCTTGAGCAGACAACTCAAGAGGGAAAGGCACGGAACCGTCGACTATACTATTGATTGACTGGTTTTACCGCAAATAGGCCCTTGCCGGATTTAGGGGGGGTGATAATATCAGAAGAGCGCAATCACTCATTATAAGTGTTGCTATGGTTTTTTGTTTGGCACGAGTGGAATATGATGTGGAAAATGCAGTTACAATAATAAACAAGTTGTCACGTATTTGCACGTTCATAAAGTAATAATTACAATAATTGCTCATAATTACAACAATATTAAAGGAAAGCGGTAAAAGAACGCATTAAGATAAGTAAAGAAAAGAAATAAGGAGCCAAGTCAGTTTTTGAAGTAGGGAAATAAATAAAGAAATTAAAGACATTTAAAGGAGCATAAAATCACAAATAGCAGAAATGGTAAAAGCCTTAAAGAATATCCCAGTAGAGTCGCCATGCTGTCGATGCCCCATTTTTCTCGCGAAATCGGGTTTATGACATTTGGGGGGCAACTCATTTCCTTTTGGGAATTGGGTTTGCAATTTTGAAGAGTCTCCACCTAATGATTAAGTGCATTAGGACCCTAGAAGAAATTTGATTTAGAAAACCAGAGATTGGGTAAGGGTTTGAAATTATCTCAAGGGGAAGGTGTTAGGAACCCCTCAAGATCCACTAGTGTGGTTCCCGACCATGCTATAATTGTGACTTCAAGTGCAAGCACGAATTAAAAATATAGGGTAGTCTTCACATAACGGTTACAAGCAATAAAAGAAGTTAAAGGGGTTGATGTTTCAGAAGAAGATAGTTTTGAAATTCTGAAAATAAACAAGTAAAGTGAAAGGGGTTTGCACATAATTTTTTGCGAGCATTTATGTTAAAGAAGCATAAATTTTGGGAAGAAATTATTTTTTTAAAAGTTTTGAAAATAACCAAGTAAAAGGTAAGGGTTTTCACATAATTGATGCAAGTAATTGGAGTAAAAGAGGTTTAAAAAGCAGAAAATTGAGCAGTTTTTCAAAATTCTTAAAAATAAACAAGTAAAGGGAAGAGGTCCTAGGTTTATAAGTAATATGAATCACCCCACACAACACCGAGTAATAGTTTATACACTTGGTATTATCGCATGGTCATCATATCCATATCTACCCTTCCCCACCCCGTTAAGGTATTAAACGCGGAATGGTCTCGTTTTCTTATTGCATGCTACTACCTGCCTCAATCCTATCAGTCCCGGAGGTATTTGGGACTACTAGTCCTAACGGGAAGTGAAATTTGGCTTTTGTGGTTTAAAAGGATAAAAGTCTAAGGCGACAGTCAAAACACATATGTAACAGATATGGGGAAAAACACACAACAAATAGAAAGGCTAAAACAGACCTCCTAAAGAAACAGTGAGAAACATATAGTTTAGCATGTCTTGCACGTACTAGTTATGGTCTTAATTAAACTTAAAATGAAAAGGGAGGCAGACTGACATATTACATGTGTTAGATGATAAACCTGAATCAGACCTGCCTGCTGGTTGAAATTTAACAAAGTCTGATTCCTATTAACTAATTTACCTTATGGCTTGCCTAGGCGAAACCTATAGGCATGATATCTAACAATGCGGGAGCGTACTAGTTTTTTAAAGAAGAAGACTTGTTGATTATACGAAGCATAAGCTCTGTAGATATTAAGCCATGCTATCTACTGATTCTTAGACTTAGGCAAAATAGGCGATTCGTATTTTAGTTGATAGCTCCTATAGGCATGATTTCTAGGTGCTAAATGATTTAAAACGTTATAATCAAAATAAAAGTACCGAAGTTCTATAGGCATGGTGTATAGAATGCGGTTTGTTACTTAAACCTATAAGTACGTTTGCCTAGTGATAGATGCATATGCAGAATTCAGGAAAATCCTATAGCCATATTATCTACGTGGTATGCAGAAATATGGAAACCTACAAACATGGTTTCTATATGTAATGCAGGAGCTATAGACATGGTTTCTATATGAGAATGTAAAATCTATAAACAGGATGAACTGCAGAACCTATAAACATGTTTTATAGATAATACAAAGTGCAGAAACTTATAAGCCTGGTTTTTATATGAAAATGCAGAACTTATGAGCATGGTTTCTATATGAAATATGTAACCCATAAACATGATTTCTATATGTAATATGTAGAACTGAAAGCAGAACATGATTGCTAAAACGTATTAAATTCCTATGAACATGATATCTACCCCTTTCATGCATGATGTACCCTCCCATTTTTTTACTAAAGACCCCAATAGTTATTACAACCCAGAATTGAATAAGAGACAGAAGTAAAATTACATCAGAAAAAACTAAAAATTTCCAACCAAGGAGAGCCTGATTCAGTCTTCTGTCTAAGGCAAGAAGTAAAACAACTCCAAGGATTGAATTCCCAAAAGCCTTTCTCATTTTTGGGTGTGTTAGAGTTCCAAAGAGTCTCATGAACTCCGAGCAGTGCGTACACCCAAATTCATAACAAAATTGAATTATAGTGCACTGTGGAAGGGCTAGCCCTCAAATGTCCAAGTTCAGAGGGAACTCAAGGTCCCAAAGCAAGGCTCATAGAAGGGGGGGGGGCAAGACTTAGACACTAGGAGAGAGTGTGAATGCAATATAGGGGGTTCTGGGGAAAGCCAAGACAGGCTGGTGGTCATACCCAGTAATTGGAAGTGCTGGCACACCCCAACCAGCCTATTAGCCACAATGTTTGGGAGTTAGGATCCCTTAAAGGATCAAGTCCAGACATGAGCAACAACTTGGATGTTGTCATGTTTTGAACTTAAAATCAAAATACATAGAGGGGAATAGGGGTACATGGATTCACAGCAAGAACATGTTCAAAGAACTTGACATTTCTGATTAATATTAAACATAGGTGGTAAAATAGATAGGGTTGTAGGGATTCACAGTAGAAACATATGCAAAGGAGTTGACTTGCTAATTAACATTAAACATAGGTAGTAAGCAGACAGGGATGTAGAAAAAGTAAACACATTGGGATGAGGCTAAAAATCAAACTAGAACATACCAGTTTTAGGGAAACAAGAATAGAAAAGCAGTAGTAAAGCCAAATTGCTAGCAAATAGCCAGAAGATCTCAGAAGAGAGGGGAGTGTTGAATTGAGAGTGTAAAAGTATTGAAATTGAAAGTGTTCAGTAAGTGATGTGTGTAAAAATATTAAACTCCCGGTCCCCTAAAGTGCAGAAGGGTCGTTCCTTTTATAGTGCAGAAAGCAAGTAAAAATAGGCAAGAAAATAGTTTTGAAATCAATTACATGAGTTCTCCTTAAATTAAGCGATTCTGATTTCAAACGGGTAAAAGATAATTAAGGAAAGAGTTTGATAAAAATCTTTTCCAAAGTACCACAAGAAGGGTAAATACACAAAAGTTTATTTAAGGCAAAAGACCAGTGGTACACGGTTTGTACAAATAAGGAAAGGCAATCACTGAACAGCCAGTAAAATCAGAATTGAGTTTTGGTATGAATGAATCCAACCATAAAATGTGAAGAAAGGTTTAATTAAAGGAAATCAGTAACAATCAATTGAACCTTATTAAAAGGAATTCTGAATCAATCACAAGTTGACAAAAATCTTTTTTTGGAGGGAGAATTTATCATATATAAAGTGTACAGACATGTGAATCAAGAAAGAACTGTCGTGCTAATTAGAAAAGCCTAGCACAGAAAAGATCAGAGTCACAAACAAAGAGGCTCAAATTCAATATATAGACTCAAAATTAGTTTGAGAGATTCCAGGGTTCCATAACAGAACCCTAGTCCACACACAAGATCAAACTCGTCAAAAACCCAAAATGCTAGGGTTTCCAACTCGATTAAGATGTAGAGACGAGGAGGCAAGTAATCGAAATAGGCTCAGAAGTCTCTTTTAGAGACTCATGTGAAAACAAATAGCTAAAATAGCAGGTTCGAAGAAAAGAGAGTGAAGAAGCTGATTTAAAGCATAGTGAGAGTAGAAGGAACACATTTTAAGAAAAGTTTGGAACTTAAAAAAGTTCAGAAGAGAAAAGAGCCAGTGTAACTTAGGAAAACAACAGAGAAAACATGTTTACATAGAGAACTCAAACAAAGTCTAGTATAAAGGCAAACAAAGAACTTAAGAACCCAGTAAGGAAACATACAGTAGAAGAACACAAATACCAGAAAAGTATATCAATAGAACATATAGGAAAACACAACTGGATGAACATGCGAGCATGGTGTAGAAGCATAGTAGAACACAAAGCACAGATGAATCATGTATAGTAGAAAGAAATCAGAATAAAACACATGCGTGGTGGAAAAGAAAATATACGAACATAGTATAGACGAATACATACAAAGAAAAGAAAAGGAAGAATCAAAAAAACATTTTAAGCTTTTCAGAAACCCTAGATCGAAAATAAGTAATTTTGAAGGAAAAATTGGGGAAACCTTTTAAGAACACAAGTAGAGCACAGACATATGCTAGATCTTAAAAATAATTAGAGAGAACCTCAAGTAGCTGGGGTTTCAGAGAAACCCTAGAATGAGAAAGGCTTGGAAAGGGTCCGATCTTGAGTCAGATGAGTCAGAACCAGCTCGAGATGTTTTGGATACACCGTAGTAAAGCTGGAGAGGCGTGGAACCTTGAATCGGAGATGATCTGAACGGACACCATGGAGGTCAGACCTCAAAACTTCGAACACCTAGCATTTAGGATCGTAGGGAGGTGAGTATAGGCTATCCATGGCATGACAAGCCATGGATTCCAGTGAGATTGTGGTCGGAGAGGATGAGAGAGGCTAGGGTTTCGTGGAACGTTCAAGAGAGTTTGAGAGAGGAAAGGAATTCAGGGGCGGCTGATAGAGAGAAATTAGGGGGATTAGGGTAGTTGTTTAGGTTTAATTATGGTAGGATGGATAGGGACCGTTGATCTCAGAGATCAACGGTCCAGATCAAAAGGGGCTTAGGTCAGGTACTTTGAAGGGGTTATGGGTTGGGTTATATGGGATTGGGTCGGTTCAGAATTAAGCTTGGAATTGGGTTAATTAAGGGGATTAATTAGGCTATAATTGAAATGCAAATGAGGCTAGTTTTTAAATAGACATTTTTCCCTTTTATTTTATAAAGATAGTAAACATGATTTTGAAAGCAAATTAAACGTACTGGATCAGCAAACAATATATAAATATTAATTTAAAAATACTGGAACTAATTTCATAATTATAAGATGTTATTAATTCTCAAAATAGACTAAAATTGCAATTATATGCAATTTAACTTTCAAAATATCAATTAAATTTGTAAAAATTTATAAAAAATTAACTTAGCTATATTTTGGTATAAATATGAGAATCAAATAAATTATTCACCGAAAATGCTAATTTTGGGAATAATTATTGATTTTTGTACTGTTAAAATGGAAAATAAATTGATTTAAAAATTGGGGAAAAAATCCTAAAACACTTGGGCATACTTATATATGCATATATATAGAATTTTAAAAATATTTTCGCATATAAAAATATACAGGAAAAAATTGGGTATCAACACAAAGAGAAGAGCTCGATCTCAGTCGAATAACAACGAGTTAACATTTCGACGAAAGCTCGAAACAACAATCTTAAGGCCAAGGTTCATCGCCAAAGAAAAAAGTTCGACCTCGATCGAACAGCAGCGGGTTAACATTTTGATGAAAGCTCAAAATAACAACCTTAAGGTTGAGGGCCATCGCCAAATAAAAGAGTTCGACCTCGATCGAATAACAATGGGTTAACATTTCGATGAAAGCTTGAAATAATACCCTTAAGGCAAAGGGCCATCGCCAAAGAGAAGAAATCGATCTCGCTCGAATAACAATGGGTTAACATTTTGACGAAAGCTCAAAACGTTAACCTTAAGGCCAAAGGCCATCGCCTAAGAAAAGTGTTCGACCTCGATCGAAAAACATTGGGTTAACATTTTGACGAAAGCGGAAAAACACCCTTAAGGCCAAGGCCATCGCCAAAGAGAAGAGTTCGACCTCAGTCGAATAATAACGCTTTTTGACGAACGCTTGAAACAACAACCTTAAGGCCAAGGGATATCGCCAAAGAAAAGAGTTCGACCTTGATCGAATTACAACGGGTTAGTATTTTGACGAAAGCTCGAAATAACACCCTTAAGGCCGAGGGCCATCGCCAAAGAAAAGAGTTCGACCTTGATCAAATAACAACGGTTTAACATTTCGATGAAAGCTCGAACTAACACCCTTAAGGAAAAGGGCCATCAGCAAAGAGAAGAGTTCGACCTCGGTCGAATAACAACGGGTTAACATTTTGATGAAAGCTCAAAAAAACACCATTTAGGCCAAGGGCCATCGCCAAAGAGAAGAGTTTGACCACGGTCGATTAACAACGGGTAAACATTTTGACGAAAGCTCGAAATAACACCCTTAAGGTAAGGGCCATCTCCAAAGAAAAGACTTCGACCTCGGTTGAATAACAACGTGTTAACATTTCGACGAAAGCTCGAAATAAAACTCTTAAGGCCAAGGGCCATCGCCAAGGAGAAGAGTTCGATCTCGATCGAATAACAACGGGTTAACATTTAGACGAAAGCTGGAAATATCACCCTTAAGGATAAGGGTCATCACTTAAGAGAAGAGTTCGCCCTCAGTCGAATAACAATGGGTTAACCTTTTGGCGAAAGCTCTAAATAACACCCTTAAGGCCAAGGTCCATCGCCAAAGAAAAGAGTTCGACCTCGATCGAATGACAACAGTTTAACATTTTGATGAAATCTCAAAAAACAACATTAAGGCCAAGGGCCATCGCAAAAGAAAAGAGTTTTTCCTCGATCGAATAACAACGGGTTAACAATTCGACGAAAGCTCGAAATAACACACTTAAGGCCACGGGTCATCGCCAAAGAAAAGAGTTCGACCTCGATCAAATAACAAAGGGTTAACATTTCGACGAAAGATCAAAATAACAACCTTAAGGGCAAGGGCCATCGCCAAAGAAAAGAGTTCGACCTCAACCGAATAACAATGGGTTACCATTTCGATGAAAGATATAAATAACACCCTTAAGGCTTAGGGCCATCACGAATGAAAAGAGTTCGATCTCGATCAAATAACAACGCGTTAATATTTCGATAAAAGCTCGAAACAACAACCTTAAGTCCATGGGTCATCGCCAAGGAGAAGAGTACGACCTCGATCGAATAAAAACGGGATAACATTTCGATGAAAGCTCGAAATAGCACCCTTAAAGACAAGGGCCATCGCCAAAGAGAAGAGTTCCACCTCGATCGATTAATAACGGGTTAACATTTTGATGAAAGCTCAAAATAACACCCTTAAGGCCAAGGGCCATCTCCAAGAAGAAGAGTTCGACCACGATCGAATAACAACGGGTTAATATTTCGATGAAAGCTCGAAATAACACCCTTAAGTCCAAGTGCTCGCCAAAGAGAAGAGTTTGACCTCGATCGAATAATAATGGGTTAACATTTCGACGAAAGCTCAAAATAACAACCTTAAGGCCAAGTTTCATCGCTAAAGAAAAAAGTTCAACCTCGATTGAATGGCAGCGGGTTAACATTTCGACAAAAGCTCAAAATAACACCCTCAAGGACGAGGGCCATGACCAAAGAAAAGAGTTTGACCTCTATCGAATAACGACGACTTAACATTTTTATGAATGCTCGAAATAACACCCTTAAGGTAAAGGGCATCGCCAAAGAGAAGGAGTCGATCTCAGTCAAATAACAACGGGTTAACATTTTGATGAAAGCTCGAAACAACACCCTTAAGGCCAAGGGCAATCTCCAAAAAAAAGTCCGTTCTCGCTCGAATAACAACGGGTAAAGATTCCGACGAAAGCTCGGAATAACACCGTGAAGCCCAAGGGTAATCCCCAAAGCAAAGAGTTCGACCACGATTGAATAACAACGCGTTAATATTTTGACGAAAGCTCGAAATAAAAGCCTTAAGGCCAAGGGCCATCGCCAAGGAGGAGAGTTCGATCTCGATCGAATAACAACAGGTTAATATTTAGATGAAAGCTTGAAACAACACCCTTAAGGCCAAGGGCCATCGCCAAGGAGGAGAGTTCGATCTCGATCGAATAACAACAGGTTAATATTTAGATGAAAGCTTGAAACAACACCCTTAAGGCCAAGGGCCATCGCCAAGGAGGAGAGTTCGATCTCGATCGAATAACAACAGGTTAATATTTAGATGAAAGCTTGAAACAACACCCTTAAGGCCAAGGGCAATCTCCAAAAAAAAGTCCGTTCTCGCTCGAATAACAACGGGTAAAGATTCCGACGAAAGCTCGGAATAACACCCTTAAGGTAAAGGGCATCGCCAAAGAGAAGGAGTCGATCTCAGTCAAATAACAACGGGTTAACATTTTGATGAAAGCTCGAAACAACACCCTTAAGGCCAAGGGCAATCTCCAAAAAAAAGTTCGTTCTCGCTCGAATAACAACGGGTAAACATTTCGACGAAAGCTCGGAATAACACCCTTAAGGCCAAGGGTAATCCCCAAAGCAAAGAGTTCGACCACGATTGAATAACAACGTGTTAATATTTTGACGAAAGCTCGAAATAAAAGCCTTAAGGCCAAGGGCCATCGCCAAGGAGAAGAGTTCGATCTCGATCGAATAACAACAGGTTAACATTTAGACGAAAGCTGGAAATAGCACCCTTAAGGATAAGGGTCATCACTTAAGAGAAGAGTTCGCCCTCAGTCGAATAACAATGGGTTAACCTTTTGGCGAAAGCTCGAAATAACACCCTTAAGGCCAAGGGCCATCGCCAAAGAAAAGAGTTTGACCTCGATCAAATGATAACAGTTTAACATTTTGATGAAAGCTCGAAAAAACAACATTAAGGCCAAGGGCCATCGCAAAAGAAAAGAGTTTTACCTCGATCGAATAACAACGGGTTAACAATTCGATGAAAGCTCGAAATAACACCCTTAAGGCCACGGGTCATCGCCAAAGAAAAGAGTTCGACCTTGATCAAATAACAAAGGATTAACATTTCAACGAAAGATCAAAATAACAACCTTAAGGGTAAGGGCCATCGCCAAAGAAAAGAGTTCGACCTCAACCGAATAACAATGGGTTAACATTTCAATGAAAGATATAAATAACACCCTTAAGGCTGAGGGCCATAGCCAATGAAAAGAGTTCGAGCTCGATCGAATAACAACAGGTTAATATTTAGATGAAAGCTTGAAACAACACCCTTAAGGCCATGGGTCATCGCCAAGGAGAAGAGTTCGACCTCGATAGAATAAGAACGGGATAACATTTCGATGAAAGCTCGAAATAGCACCCTTAAAGACAAAAGCCATCGCCAAAGAGAAGAGTTCCACCTCGGTCGATTAATAACGGGTTAACATTTTGACGAAAGCTCAAAATAACACCCTTAAGGCCAAGGGCCATCACCAAAAAGAAGAGTTCGACCATGATCGAATAACAACGGGTTAACATTTTAATGAAAGCTCGAAATAACACCTTTAAGGCCAAGGGCCCGCCAAAGAGAAGAGTTTGACCTCGATCGAATAATAACGGGTTAACATTTCGACCAAAGCTCGAAATAACAATCTTAAGGCCAAGTGTTATCGCTAAAGAAAAAAGTTCAACCTGGATTGAATAGCAGCGGGTTAACATTTCGACGAAAGCTCGAAATAACACCCTTAAGGCCGAGGGCCATGACCAAAGAAAAGAGTTTGACCTCTATCGAATAACAACGACTTAACATTTTTATGAAAGCTAGAAATAATACCCTTAAGGTAAAGGGCATCGCCAAAGAGAAGGAGTCGATCTCAATCAAATAACAACGGGTTAACATTTTGATGAAAGCTCGAAACAACACCCTTAAGGCCAAGGGCAATCTCCAAAAAAAAAGTGCGTTCTCGCTTGAATAACAACGGGTAAACATTTCGATGAAAGCTCGAAATAACACCCTTAACGCCAAGGGTAATCCCCAAAGCAAAGAGTTCGACCACGATCGAATAACAATGGGTTAACATTTCGATGAAAGCTTGCAATAACACTCTTAAAGCCAAAGAACATCGCCAAAGAGAAGAGTTTGACCTTGGTCGAATAACAACGGGTTAAATTTTCAATAAAACCTTGACATAACACCCTTAAGGCCACGGGTCATCGCCAAAAAAATGAGTTCAACCTCGGTCGAATAACAACGGGTTAACATTTTGATGAAAGCCTGTAATAACACCCTTAAGTCCAAGGGCCATCGCCAATAAGAAGAGTTGAACCTCGATCGAATAACTACGGGTTAACATTTTGATGAAAGCTCAAAATAACACCCTGAAGGCCAAGGGCCACCGCCAAAGAAAAGAGTTCGACCTCGATCGAATAACAACAGGTTAACATTTCGATGAAAGTTTGAAATGACACACTTAAGGCCAAAGGCCATCACCAAAGAGAAGAGTTCTACCTTCGGTCGAATAACAACTGGTTAACATTTCGACAAAAGCTTGAAATAACACCCTTAAGGCCAAGGGCTATCGCCAAAGAAAAGTGTTTGACCTCGATCGAATAACAATGGGTTTATATTTTTGGCAAAAGCTCAAAATAACACCCTTAAGGTCAAGAGCCATCAACAAAGAAAAGAGTTCGACCTCGATTGTATAACAACGGGTTACCATTTTGACGAAAGTTGAAATAACACCCGTAAGGCCAAAGGCCATCGCTAAAGAGAAGACTTCAACCTAGGTCGAAAAATAACGGGTTAACATTTCGACGAATGCTCGATATAGAAACCTTAAGGCCAAGGGACATCATTAAAGAAAAGATTTCGACCTCGATCAAATAATAGCAGGTTAATATTTCGATGAATGCTCGAAATCACACGCTTAAGGCCGAGGGCCATCACCAAAGAAAAGAATTCGACCTCGATCGAATAACAACAGGTTAAAAATTTGATGGAAGCTCGAGATAACACGTTTAAGGCAAAGGGCCATCGCCAAAGAGAAGAGCTCAACCACGGTCAAATAATAACGGGTTAACATTTTGATGAATGCTCGAAACAATGCCCTTAAGGCCAAGGGCCTTCGCCAAATAAAAGAGTTCGACCTTGATCGAATCAGACAGATTAAAATTTCGACGAAAGCTCAAAATAACACCCTTATGGCCAAGGGCTATTGCCAAAGAAAAGAGTTTGACCTCGATCGAATAACAATAGGTTAACATTTCAAATGAAAGCTCGAAATAATACCCTTAAGGCCAAGTGCCTTCGCCAAGGAGAAGAGTTCGACCTCGATCAAATAACTTTGGGTTAATATTTACGGAAGCCGAAATAACACCCTTAAGGCCAAGGGCCATCAACCAAGAGAAGACTTAGACCTCAGTCGAATAACAACGAGTTAACATTTCGACGAAAGCTTGAAATAATAATCTTAAGGCCTAGGATCATCACCAAAGAAAAAAGTTCGACCTCGATCGAATAGCAGTGCGTTAACATTCGACGAAAGCTCGAGATAACACCCTTAAGGCCGAGGGCCATTTCCAAAGAAAAGAGTTCAACCTCGCTCGAATAACAATTGGTTAACATTTCGATGAATGCTCAAAATAACACTCTTCAGAAAAGGGCCATCGCCAAAGAGAAGAAATCGACCTCGGTCTAGTAACAACGTGTTAACATTTTGATGATAGCTCGAAACAACATTATTAAGGCCAAGGGCCATCGCCAAAGAAAAGAGTTCGACCTTGGTCGAATAACAGCGGGTAAATATTTCGACGAAAGCTAGAAATAACACCCTTAAGGATAAGAGCAATCGCCAAAGAAAAGAGTTCGACCTTGATCGAATAACAACGGGTTAACATTTTGATGAAAGCTCGAAATAAAACCCTTAAGGCCAATGGCCATCGCCAAAAAGAAGAGTTCGACCACGATCGAATAACAACAGTTAACATTTCAATGAAAGCTTGCAATAACACCCTTAGGGCTAAATGCCATCACCAAAGAGAAGAGTTTGACTTTGGTGGAATAAGAACGGCTTAACATTTCAATGAAAGCTCGAAATAACACCCTTAATGCCAAGGTCCATCACAAAAGAAAAGAGTTCGACCTCGATCGAATAATAACGGGTTAACATTTTGATGACAGCTCGAAATAACACCCTTAAGACCAAGGCCCATTGCCAAAGAGAAAAGTTTGATCTCGGTCGAATAACAATGGGTTAACATTTTGACGAAAGCTCAAAATAACATCCTTAAGGCCAAGGGCCATCGCCAAAGAAAAGAGTTCGACCTCGATCGAATAACAACGGGTTAACATTTTGATAAAGCTTGAAATAACACCCTGTTTACCCATGAAAATGGTAACGACAAATAAATTTATTAAATGAGACTCTAAAAATACGTGATCTATTCTAAATCTAGTTTGTTAGAGAAGATGATGCTAGTATTATGAATTTTAGCGATGGGGTGGTAGATAAATGAGGTAACGACCGAACCAAAGGGTTTGCTATCCGGGCGTAAGCTTGGTTGATTAGGACTTCGAGGTTGACCTCGAGGTCAATCTCGGGTTGACGGGGATACTCGGGAGCAGTCTAACAGCTAGAGATATAATCAGATAAAGCTACTTATAACTGAAATTGAGTTTGTACGGTGAAGAACACATATAAAATGAAGAACACTTATAGAGGCAAAGGATCTCGAGATATCCTCAGTATCAGTGAGAGCCAATAAGTTTTAGTAAGAAGAGAGAGATAGACAGAGAGATATTATTACACTTCATAGAATTGTGGGAGCAATATTCATCCTTTACAAGATAGGGCGAGTCCCCTTTATATAGGAGAAGAAACTCGGTTATGAATACATGTATATTTAATTTATGAAATATCAAGATGCAATGGCTTGACTGAACGCCACAGTGTAGGCTTATGGACAGGTCGGCCCTATCAAACTCAGCTCCCCCCTTTGTCTATATCTCGGCCTCGAATCAGACCTTGAGGAGCCCCGAAGGAGAGGGCGAAGTCGTGGCTTTATGTCCTCGAGCTCTCGAGGTACCTCCAAGAGATTGCTCGATGGCGGGAAATTGGGTCCTCTAATTTCACCGCGTAAAGATATTCTCCGTGTTTTTTGTAGTGAACGCGATGAGGAATGATAAGAAACAATTCTGAAATCTTTCTTCTTCTGATGTTTTTTGGATATCAGATCTTAAGACGCGTTTAACGCATCATTCCTGCATATTTCTACATTGACAGCGGCGATTTGTATTTCTTTAAAATGCCCAGGATGCTTTTATAAATACTTACTTCTCCTCTTTTTGATTCCTTTTTTAGTTAATAACCCTCAGCGAGGTTCGCTTCCCCTTATTTTTCTTTCCTTCTTAGGAACTCAAGTCTCGCCTTTTTTTTCCTCTCCCTAAATTCGTCTAAGGATGACAAATGCTACAAATTCTGCTTCTCAGGAGGTTGCTAGCTCATCCTCCTCCTTTTTCTCTTGGGGTGAAGTGGCTAATCCACCTCGTGCTGAAGAGTGAATTACAGGACCTTTTGCGATGACCTCTAATTTTAGGGTTGAGAAGCCCTCTCCGAAGTCAGGGTGCCGTGACCCTGTGACTCGGTATGTTAGCTCTATAACGGACATCAAAAAAGTGAAAGTGGACTGCTGTTGGAGAGATTCCATGCTCGTGAGATCCCTGCTCGGGATGAAGATATTACGGCTCACAAAGCTAGCTTTCTAAGTGTGTATACCTATCCATTTTCCTTGATCCCGGTAAGACCGTCCTCGCCCCAGATTGACCCCGTGATTCTTGACTTCTGCCGGAGTTACCAGGTGACCTTAGGTCAAATCCACCCTTCGTTCTGGCGCATTTTTTATATGATCAGGCACTACACGAGCATGATAGATGAGATGCCCTTCACGCTAAATAATTTAATCCGGATGTACATCCCTCGCCTGCTTCGTGGGGGTTTAATCAAGCTTCGTTGTCGAGCTTTGATGTCACTTTTTGCCACTATTGAGGAATTGGATGATGCATGGTTACGCCGATTCGTTTGAGTGATTACATCCGATCTGATTCCAGCGAAAAAGATGCCGTTACCTGAGGAATGGAACGCTTGGCGTAAGTAGTTGCGGTGCCCTTGCCCCCTTCCTTTTGTAACTCTTCTTCATGCGTCTGATTCTGCCTTTCTTGTTCTCTTAGCCACGACGATCTACCCCGGGGCGGTGTTGGACCTTCGGGGTTGGGTCTATTTTCTGTACTAAATCTTCCAGTATATCGAACAAGTGTGGCAGGATTTGTCCCAAGCCCATCAAGAGGTCGGAGGCCCCGATAAGTCTAGAGTTTTGATTCATTCGTGCAATCCGGTGTTAATGAGGTGGTAGTAGCTTTTCTCTTTTCCAAGCTTTTGACATCTGTATTTATGCAGGTCTGGTACGAACCCTACCGGTGAATGAGGCACCGTCTGTTGGAGGGGATGCCCAGATGCATGACAAGGAGGGGAAGAGGAAGGAGAGCCTACCAGTTAGGCTGCCGGCACCCAAGAGGAGCAGAATGGATGGTTTTGATGTTGACCCTTTGGCTCCTGAACCCGAGGCGACAGAAAATCCTCGTGTTGAAGGTGAGGGGGAAAGTAGTTTTTCGGCACCCTTTGAAGGGTGCATGAAGATGGTTGATTGCCAGGCCGTGGGAGTAGATGCTTCTAGACAAGGACCCGATGGTGACGCAGCTCGGATTTTGGTGGCAAAGAAATGGATGGGTATCGAGCACTGACCTCAATGTAATAGGAGGCCAGGGTACTCCCTGGATTGGGGCGCCTTTGATAGTTAGTTCAGAGGAGTCTCCGTCTAGACCCCGGGACGAACCGAAGATGGGGGTTAAGGTTAACCCTGTTGGCACGTTGGTCATTACTGCTTCCCCAAAGGGGGATATTCTTCCATTTTGCCATATACAAGAGGAATCTCGCGAGGAGCTTTTTGTGGCAGGAGTGTTGACCAAAGGCAGAGGCGCAATCAGAAGGACAACGATCATTTTTTAGGGCAGTTCCGAGGCAGATGTCCTATCTATCTTCGGGGAAATGGGCAGGCTGTGTGAGCGGGTAACTTTACCTAGCATGGTTTGCTGCTTCAGGCTGCTTTGCCCTTTTCTCTTCTTTAACTCTTTTGTGCCGTTTCAGGCCGAGGTGCCTTATAATCAGGTCCACGCCTAGTGTAAGGAAGAGGTGAGTCATCGTGAGCGTGAGAAATCTTTCTTCGCTGAACAGGTAGTCTATCCCTTGCTCTTGTTATCCTTCGAGTTTTTTGTAGAATCTTGTCGCTTTTAGCTCTTTAGGCCCTGACCTGTGCCGTTTGAGAATTAGAATGCCTTGCTGAGAGCGGAGCTTTGGGCCAGGGATGCTGAGATCTTCGAGCTTAGCCGGCGTGTAAGCGCGATGTCTTTTGAGAGGGACAACCTTAGGGAGAGAGTTGCCTTGATTAAGGGCCAGTTTCAGGATGCATGGGAGGATAGAGCAAGTATACGAGCCTTCATTTCGATTTGGTGGCTGCACTGCTTCAGATCAAAACTGAGGCCAAGGCATTTGTATCTTCACACGGGGGAGAAGCAGTCATAGCAGATTCCTGTGTTGAGAGGGCGTCAAAGGAGGCTAGCCCGACATCGCCTCGAATCGTGGGTCATAATTCTCCAATTTTTTGAGGGCTGCCTATTGAGGATGCATTGGGAGGTAGCTCGAACGGGGTAAAAAATGGAGGCGGATCCTCGGAGAGGGGGGACGCCATAGAGAAGGGGCCCTCACGGGACCAGTAATTACCTGGATGTAACCTTTCGAGGCCATTGGTTCAGGGATAAATTAGGGCTTGTTATCCTTTTCCAATGGTCTCCGTATTTGTAGTACTTCTTTAATTCTACACTTGTATAAAGAGAATTCTGAACTTCATTTCCCCTTTTCTTTTGATTTTACCAATGATTTGGCGAACAAAAATCTCGGACCTATAATATAGCCTTATGGCTTTTTCGAGCTGGCTCGGACAAAAAGGGCTTTTAACTTTTGGTCATTTTGTCATTTTGCTGCTTCGGGTCTAGTCTTTGAGTCGCGTTGCGACTCGACCTTATTTGACCCTTTAGTTTTTTCCTGCCCGCATGGGCAAATAATGGTAGTTTATGCCTGGGGTCGAGTTGACCTTATAGGTGGGTGGCCCGGAGGCTTTATTCGATCGGCGACAGCGACACTTATGTCGTGCCCTTAGGCATTTTGTACTTTAACTTATTTCGGGTCCAGCCTCCGAGTCGCATTGCGATTCGAGCATTAAATGACCCTTAAACTGTCAGTTTTAGCTGGCGACAAGGGCTCTTATGCACTTCGGTCGTGGAGATCTTTTAATATGTGGACTGTAGGCCTGTTTAGTTGACTATTTTGGATTCGGTCTCCGAATTAGGTTACGATCCGAGCTCACTTTAATCCTCAAGTTGTCTATGTTTGCTTGTGACAATGGCTCTTATGCGTTTTGGTCGTAGTGACCTTTGGATATGTGGCCCATAGGCTTGCTTAGCTGGCAACAATGGCTCTTACCGTTTTTTTGCCTGTGGTTTTTTGTAGGCTTTGTTTTCCTCTCATTAAGGTCTTTTTGAAATATATTGCTTGACCCGTCATCAGTTCTAGAAGAACCTCGATTTCAAGTCGTAATTAATGATATTTCAAGCACTTTAGAAGGTTCATAGCCCGCTGTTTGCCTATTGAAGGAAGCCTATTTTAACCAGTTCTTTCAATATATCCGAAGTAGTGGCCTTCAACCTTTGTTTAGCAACGGTCAGGCGTCCTCGAGTTGCGTTATTTTGGCTGTATCAGCCGTTTTGACCGTAGTCATGTGCGTTTAGCTATAGCCATTTTTGATCCCAAGCGATAGCTTAGGCACCTACATCAAGGTTATGCCCTTTCGGGATTCCTACAAATGCGATGTATAGCCTAAACTTCGGGATTTTCACGCCCGTTAAGGTCTTACAGTTTGTCATGCCTGTTGAGGTATTACAGTTTGTCATGCCTGTTAAGGTCTTATATTGTCATGCCTGTTGAGGTCTTACAGTTCTTGGGTGATGTAGAATGTCGATTGTCGTCAGTCTCCGAGTCATCAAGTTGTTTAAGAATGAAGACCGCTTCTTGTAAACTCAGAGCTGCGTTTTGGGGGCTTTATGAGACCGGAGTTCTGGTCCTGGAGTTGTGCAAGTGCCCTATTACAGGCATTAAGTCTCTGCGTATTTCTCAATGCATTTAATGGAGGGGGCCCCATTTCGGGGATACACTTGAGATTTTTCTGTTCGGAGAATAAGGCATTGAAAAGATACTTTTTGATTTCCTAATGTAAGTACTGTCACACCTCTTTTTTACGGCGCTTACACCCCGCGAAGGGTATAATAAAAAGAGTTTTTCCAATTAAAGGACGGTCGGAACGGGATTAGTCATTTAAAAATTTCAGAGTCGCCACTTAAGAATATAATGGTATCTCAAGTCACCGAATTAATCTCGAACCGAGGAAAGTTTGACTCTGTTACAGTCTGCGAACTAGAAATCCTAGGT
>MU675288.1:6299-34212 GCA_026770625.1 Nicotiana glauca
TTAAATATTAAGAGGAGATAAGTTGGTAAAATACCAACTTATCAGCCCATAACTCGGGCTATACTTTGAATCGCAATTGAATTCAAACACCGAATAGTTCTTCTATCATCCAGCAGGACTTCCTCATCACCTCCAAGTCACATAGATGCACCTTGCAACACTAACATACTCACCATGTAGCTAACCAGCCGTCACTCCCATTAAAAGGGGCAATGCCAAACATATAAGTTTGAAATAGTTGCTCACACAATCAGCACCTCGGCGCTCAAGCCATAGGAAAAGATCCGGCCTCAAGTCCTACAGACTGGACCAACATAAACTCACAGAGATTACATTTCGCCCCTCGAACGATGAATCACAAGCCATCAAGGCACATCTGATACTGATCGATCATGCATGCGTATGAACACGTGGAAGGAATTTCAAGAGTTTATTTTCAAGTTGAATCAAGGAAGCACGATAAGAATTCAAGAATGTGATGTTTTCCTAAAGGTAGTGCAGTCTCTCGAGGATAAGTACAGACCGTACCGATCCACGAGACTCTACTAAACTGGCTCATGACGCTCGAGACCAAGTAACCTAGGCTCTGATATCAACTTATCACGACCCCAACCCCGGTTGTGATGGCGCCCAACACACTGCTAGGCAAGCACAACCAATTCAAAAACCTTAACCCTTTTTATACAGTACATGATTCAATTAACACAAATAATTACTAAGTTATAATACTGAAACTCTGAAATATAATTAAAACATGCGAAAAACCCAAGTAGAAATACTACTACACAACTAGAAGAATTCGGTGTCACAAGTCTGAGCCTCTAATACACGGGTGTCAACCTACTACATATTGCTCTAAAGAAATGAGGAAATAAAGCAAATAGGTTAGATGGGAAGATCAAGACTGCGGACATCATGCAGCTACCTTGATGCTCCCAGATATGATGCTCGATAGAGAAATCTTCACTCAGCCTCAGTGGGTGCACCCAGATCTGCACACAAGGTGCAAGGAGTAATGTGAGTACTTCCAACCCAAAGAGCGATAAACATAAATGAAGGCTGAGAGTATGAAATTCTGGATAGGCACAATATAAGCTATTATTACAGCAGTTTAAACAAGATAATATCAAATAAGTAAACCAATAAAAGACAATAATGCTTCAACAGGTAAGTAAATGAATGCCAATCAAATAAGAAATGCAACCCGTAATACGGTACTCTCTAGTACCCACTGCGGTGTGCAGCCCACTCCATTTATTTATCATCGACGGTGCTCACTGGGGGTGTGCAGACTCTGGGAGGGACCCCTTACGACCCAAGCACAATATCAAGACATCTCATGGAATCCATTAGGCTCTAAGCCTCATATCAATATCAATATAATACTTTTGTGGCACACAGCCTGATCCCACACTCAGTCCAGAATCATATAAGCCCCTCGGGCACAATATCATATAAAATACTTAGCCCAAACTTTATTAGAAATATTATTTAAATTCCAAGTTTTGAGAAAAAGTGACTGTTAAGTACTAGGACTGAGTTCAATTATCTGTAAATATAGAAAGAAACCAGTAAAAATAGTCCTTGAAGGATTCAAGCAGTTGGCACGAAGCCCAATTATGATAATTAATCCATTTTTATAAGGATATCTACTACGCTTCAATCAATTGGGTAGTAATTTTATTAAGCGGGACGGACCAAGTCACGATCGTCGACGGTGCTCTACCCCACGCCCGTTATCCGGCGTGCAAGTCACCTCAACATAACACTACAATGTGCAAATTCGGGGTTTCAAACCCTCAACACAATATTTACATCTATTACTAACTTCAAGACGGGCAAAATGCTAGCTTGTTATGCCCTTGCCTCTCAAATCGACCTCCTCCCACGTTGATTCTGACCAAAACCACAACGAATATGTCACATTATGCTATAGGATTAATACCCAATTGAAAATAATCGAAAAACATCAATAATCCTGAAATTGACAAAACCCGAGCCCCGGGCCCACATCTGAAAACACAGAAATTTTTACAGAAAAGTGTTCTTCATCTTCTCCTGATTCCGTACATATAAAGAACACCAAAATCAGAGTCCGTTTGGCCCCTCAAATTGACCCCTAAATGTCTCATAATTTCAGGCCCCAAAATCCTATTTTTCTACTGTTTTTCATGAATTAAAAGCTGGGATTATGGCCTATAATCACCCATAAACGAGTTTTAATAATCAAATCACTTACCTCTGTGATAACCACTGATTTTCTCTCTTAAAAATCGCCTTAGAGCTTTTTCCCGTTCAAAAATTGGAAGAAAACTCGACCTGCTCATTATAGGTATAGTGTTCACGCGTTTTACTGCTCCCAATGGATTCCTTGTGAAATTCTAATGAATTTATGCTTTTGAATCACTCAATTTGACCTTATAATGAAGTAGATATGTAGGTTTTAAGATTTGCAAATAGTGCAGGTTTTTAATACGCCGTCAGGGCAATTTCGTCATTAACCTGAAAATCTGGGCAACCTTGGTAAAAGGGCCATAAAATCCTCATACGATGTCCAAATTCGACGATTCTTTTTGAGACGGGTCGTAATTATGATACGGATCTAATGCTTCATTTCAAACATTAATCGGAGCTCATTTGTTCAATAGGTTATCATTATGCTTGAAGAAACGACGTCGAAGCATAAGAAAAACGAGCACAACGCAGCCCAAACCTATCCGAAACTCACCCCAGCTCCTCGGGACCGATGAACATACTAACACGTCACTCGGGACCCTCGGATCAAAATCTCACCTATCAACCGGAATTCTCCAAAATACTAACTTCGTCAATTCAAGCCAAATTCTACACCGGACCTCCAAAATCACTCTGATCACATTCCTAAGTCACAAATCATCCCCCGAAGCTAACCGAGTCATCGGAATCCACATCCGAGCCCTCTAATTCATAGGCCAACATCCAGTTGACTTTTCCGAAACAAGCCTTCCTTAAAGAGACTTAGTGTCTCATTTCCTTCCAAAAATCAACCCAATTCAACTCGTTCAGACAAGACACTGATAATGAAGCATAATGAAGCAAAAAATGGGGAAAACAGATTGGTTATCATGAGACGACGGGTCAGGTCGTCACACGAACTTTTATAAAGTCCGTGGGAGCCCAACTACAAAGTCCATGGTGATCCGCTCCCACTTCCACTTTGGAATAACCATCTGCTGAAGCAAGCCACCCAGTCGCTGATGCTCATATTTCACCCGCTAATAATTAAGACACCGAGCTACAAATCCGATAATGTCCTTCTTTATCCTTCTCCACCACTAATGCTGTCTCAGATCCCGATACATATTCGCGGCACCCGTACGAATGGAATACCGCGAGCTTTGGGCCTCCTCCGGAATGAACTTCCGAAGCACATCCATATTAGGCACATAAATATGGCCTTACATCCTCAACACCCATCACCAATGGTCACATCTCGGGCATCATCATGCTGAACTCTTTCCTTAAGGACAAGCGAATGAGGATCATCATACTAGATCTCTCTGATGTGATCGAATAAGGAAGACCGAGAAATCAGACAAGCCAATACCCGACTAGGCTCCAAAATATCCAACCTCACAAATTGATTGGCTAAGTCCTGAATATCAACTGCAAGAGGTCTCTCCCCAATAGGAATAAATGCAAGACTGCCCATACTCACCTCCTTCTGGCTCAAAGCATCGGCCACCATATTGGCCTTCCCCGGATGGTACAAGATAGTAATATCATAATCCTTTAGCAGCTCCAACCATCTCCATTTCCTCAAATTGAGGTCCTTCTATTTGAACAAGTGTTGGAGGCTACGATGATCAGTAAGCACCTCACAGGACACACCATACAAATAATGCCTCAAAATATTGAACGCGTGAACAATGGCAGCCAACTCCAAATCATGAACATGGTAATTCTTCTCATAAGGCTTCAACTGACAAGAAGCATAAGCAATAACTCTACCATCCTGCATCCACACATACCCAATAGCCACTCTCTAAGCATCACAATACACCCGTGTATGAACCTCAAGTTGATGGCAAAACTAACACTGCAGATGTAGTCAAGGCAGTTTTGAGCTTCTAAAAGCTCGCCTCACATTCATACGACCACTGGAATAGAGAACCCTTCTGAGTCAATTTGGTCAAGGGTGATGCTAATAACCCGCCAAACCAAGAAAGCTGCGAATCTCTGTGGCTGAGGACGGTATGGGCCACATCTTCTTCGAATCAACCTGAATATCCTCATTGGACACCACGTGACCCAAGAATGCCACTGAATTGAGCCAAAACTCACACTTGGAGAACTTTGCATAAAGCTTCTCCTCCATCAACCTATGCAACACAATTCTTAAATACTCCACGTGCTCCTCCTGACTACGCGAGTACACCAGAATATCATCAATAAAAACTATGACAAACAAGTCAAGATAAGGTTGAAACACGCTGTTCATCAAATGCATGAATGCTGCTGGGGCATTGTTTAGCCCAAAAGATATCACTAGGAACTCATAATGACCATATCGGGTCTTGAAAGCTATCTTGAGAATATCCGAGTCCCTAATCAACTGGTGATACCCTGAGCTGAGATCAATATTAGAGAATACCCTCGCTCCCTAAAGCTGGTCAAACACATAATCAATGCGAGATAGGGGATATTTGTTCTTAATTGTAACCTCGTTAACTGCCTAAAATCAATACACATCCTCATAGTGCCGTCCTTCTTCTTCTTCTTCTTCTTCATAAATAGGACATGCGCACCCCACAGAGACACACCAGGCCGAATAAACCCCTTGTCAAGGAGTTCTTGAAGCTGCTCCTTCATCTCCTTAAACTCCGCTGGTGCCATACAATATGGTGGAATAGAGATGGGTTGAGTGCCAGCACCAGATCAATACCAAAATCAGTATACCTCTCTGGTGGCATGCCCGTAAGGCTTGCATAAAACACATCGAGAAAATCCCTCACAATTGGAACAGAATAAATGTTGGGAGCCTCACTGACATCCCTCACAAAGGCTAAGTAAGAAAGATAACCTTTCACAACCATACACTAGGCCTTCAAGAATGAAATTACCCTACTGGAAACATAATTAGTCGAACCTTACCACTCAATATATGGTACACCCAACACAACCGATGTCACTATCTTAGCATGACATTCTAATATAGCACAAACCAGAGATAGCCAATCCATGCCTAATATCACGTCAATGTCTACCATACATAGCAACAAAAGGTCCACTCGCGTCTCCAAACCCCCAATAGTAACCACACACGACCGGTACACACAGTCCGTAATAATAGTATCACCCACTGGCGTAGATACATGAACACATGAAAGAAGAGACTCACGGGGTGTATCCAAATAACGAGCAAAATATGACGACACATATGAAAAAGTGGAACCGGGATCAAATAACAAAGAGGCATCTCTATGGCAAACTGAGACAATACCTATAATCACAACATCTGAAGTAATAGCATCAGCTCTAGTTGGGAGTGCCTAGAAACGGGCTTGACTACCACCTGATCGACCTCCCCCTATGGGGCGACCCCTAGCTGACTGTCCTCCACACCTAGCTGGGTTGGCGGGTGGTGAAGTAACTGGTGTTGAAGTCGATGGCTGACTCCTCTGCTGAGATGAAACTCCAAGATGATGAGGACACTACCTCTACATGTGACCCAACTCTCCACACTCATAACAACTACCTGGTGCTGGAGACGGGGACTGAAGGGAAACCTTAGCACCGGAATGACTAGCAGATGTACCTAGCATAGAAAATTTCTAAACTGATGGAGCACGGGATGAACTCTGGGCTGGAAAGGCACTGAGTGATGAATGGTCATGATGAGAACTATGAGAACCATGGCCCGATGATGCCCCAGGATAAATTTGGCGAGCTAACTGAGTATACCTGAATGGATGGCCTCTACCGTGCTGAACCTGACCTCTCGAAGGAGCACCACCAAAACTACCAGATCACCGAGGCCTCTTGGCCTCCTTCTCCTTCGCTCCTAGTGATGGAATGACCCAATCTCACGAGCTATATCAACAACCTCCTCAAAAGTAGTACCTAACACCATCTCCCTGGTCATGAGAATCCGTAGCTGATATGTGAGCCATTAACGAACCTCCTAATCCTCTCTCTATATGTCGGAACCAACCAAATAACATGACGAGCTAACATTGAGAACCTCATCTCATACTGCATCACAGTCAAATCACCCTATCGCAACTGCTCGAACTGCCTGCGCAGCTCCTCCGTGCGGACTGTGGCACACACTTCTTCAAGAAGAGAACGGAGAACTGTTGCCAGGTAAGGGGCGCTTCACCAAATAGGCCTACACCTCTCATAAGCCTCCCACCAAGTGAAGGCAGCTTTAGAAAACTAAAAAGTAGTAAATGCTACCCCGCTGGTCTCCAGAATACCTACTGTACGAAGAATCCTCTAACCGTTGTCGAAGAAACCCTAGTAATCCTCACCCTCTGTACCAATGAAAGTCAAAGGCTGAAGTCTACCAAACCTCTCCAGCCTGCATTACTCGTCCTTTAGCATAACTAGAGCTACGTAGTCCTGAGCAGTTGTAGACGGCTGGGCTGGATGTGCCCCCGGTGTCTGAAGTCCCTGCACGACCTGCTCAGGTGTGCGGGCAGTGGGAGTTTGAGTGCCTCCGCCGGCCTGAGAAGTAGTTGCAGCTGTAGTAACTGAGACCGCCTGAGCTAGGCCAGTGCCCACTGATAGAAACTGGGCCAGGGCCTCCTGAAGGCCTGGAATAACAATAGGCACAACTGGTGCTGCTGGAGCGTCCGCAACTGGGATCTGATCCTGAACTGGGGCGGTTGGTGAATCTGCAAGTGCTGCCCTGGCTGCTGTGCGGGCTACACCTCTGCCCCTACCACGGCCTCGCCTGCGTCATCACTTCTTGGTGTGCCCGACCTGTGGTACTGGTGGTCTTTCGTCCTGGCCGGTGGCTCGTGTCCTCACCATCTATGAGTAATAGAAGTTTAGTGCTAGGATCAATAGATTCGCACGACATGAATTCAATAATAAGAAGTCTTTCCTAAAAGGTTCTGTAGCCTCCCGAGGATAAATACAAATGTCTCCATACAGATCTGCGAGACTCTACTAAACCTGCTCATGACTCATGAGACCTATGTAACCTAGCTTTGATACCAACTTGTCACGACCCTAACATGGACCTGGTTGTGATGGCGCCTATCGTGAAACTAGGAGAGCCGAGACAAACCCCAAAACCACCAAAAAAATTATAATAAGTCATTTAAAGTCATTAACAAGCTAAATTCCTGAAATATTTGTCGAGATAGACAATGCGAAAAATAAAACACGGCCCGACATCAGGGTGTCACGAGTCATGAGCAACTACAATACGTCTAGGAATAAGATAAAGACAACATAGTCTATTAGAAATGCTAATACAAGACTAAATGATATTGGAAGGAGAAGCACTAGGCTACGAACCTCGAGTAGCTACCTAGAGAACCCCGAGGATCAGCTGGTAAGCAATATCAACACTCGCTATCGCAACCTAAAGCTCCTAGATCTGCACACAGGGTGCAGGGAGTAATGTGAGTATGCCAACTCAGTAAGTAATAAAAGTAAAGGCAACTGGGCAGTAATAAAACACGCAACCCACTGCATAATGCTATAGCAAAACAATATAAATCAAGAATAATGCAGTAAAATAGTGAAACTCGTAAAAACATCTATGTTCAGTAAAATCCTTTTAAAAACACCTTTCAATAGTTTCAAACAAGTGATGAAAATGGTGAGTAAAAGTATAGAAACGTAAAGTAGCCCCTCGGGCAAAACATGTACAATAACTGTCCCTCGGGCAAAAATATCAATAGAACCAGCCCATCAGGCTATCTCCCAATCACTCGTTTTAGCCCATTGGGAAATAGCATGAAACAACAACAGCTTCTCGGGTAATATCACATCTCACACTGGGTAACCGCGCTCACTGGGGGTGTACAGACTTCGGGAGGGCCTCCTTACAGCGCAAGCTCTATAACTAGCCATCTCATGGCATAATCAAACAAGCCCTCGGCCTCATAAAAATCCATCTCGTGGCGTCACAAATGAGGCCCCCGACCTCATAATCGTGAATCATTACAACACTGCAGCAACGCGCAATCCGATCACATAATATCCTCACAATACAAGCCCTCGGCCTCACTCAGTCAAAAATCTCTCAAGCCACTAGGGCATCAGTAATACATGATGCTCAACCAAAATTATCATTTAAAATCTCAAAACCCAGTAAATACGGCTAAGTTATGAAAACAGTAGAATACAACATGACTGAGTATAAATATGAAGTCAAAACTATGAGGAATAGCATTAAAAATCCCCTAAGGGTCCAAAATTATGGGCACGAGGCCCAAATATGGCATTCAGCCCAAAACATGCTAATACTTGCCAAAACACAATGACATAAAATAATTTTCAATCAAATACGCGACTTAATAGTCATACAGGACGGATTAGGTCACAATCCCCAACGATGCACGACCCAACGCTCGTCATCTAGCATGTACGTTACCTCAAAGTAGCATAACGATGTGAAAGGTTTCATGCTCTCTGGACAGCATTTACAATCATTACTTACCTCAATTTTGTCCAAACTCTAGCCCGCAATACCCTTGCCTCTCGAATCGGCCTTAACTCGCGTCGAATCTACCCAAAATTTGTATCATAACATTAGAATATGCTAATGGAACGAAGCCCATGCAAAAATAATCAAATGGCATCAAGAAACCCGAAATTGGCCAAACCCGACCCCCGGCCCCATGTCTCTGATTCCGATAAATTTCACAAAACTCGAACCCTTACATTCTCACGAGTTCATACTTACCAAGTATACCAAAATCCGACCACAAATGACCCCTCAAATCCCTAAATTTATGTCTCCAATTTCCAACCCCTAAACCCCCAATTTTTGCTACTAATTTCCATAGATTTCAAGCTTAATTAGTCAATTACCATCATAGAAACAAGTTTAGGGTCCAAGAATCTTACCTGCATGAAATCCCCTAGAAATCCCTCTTCAAATTGCCTCCTCAAGCTCAAGCCCATATGAGAAAATGATGAAGTAACCCAAAAATTCGGGAAGGAAACCTTATATACTTTCTAACCCAAGCTTTTCGCACCTGCAGTCCCTACACCGCACGTGCGGTATCGCATCTGCGGTTTTCACTTAAAACCATAATTTCGCACCTGTGCTCACCTTCCGCACCTGCGTTCCCGCAGGTACGACCAATTATCTGCACTTGTACTTTAGCCCTTCACGCCAACTTCCGCATCTGCGGCTAGCCTTCCGCTTCTGCGGTCCCCAAGCCACATGTGCGGTTATGACAATGGTTCAACAGCTTCAGTTGCAATTCTCAAACTCCAAATCTCCTGTCAACTATCTAAAATTACCCCGAGGCCCCAAAAGCTCAGCCAAAAGTAGGAACAAGTCATATACCACTATCTAAACTTATACCAATCTTCGAAAAACCTAAAACGACATCGAAACAAGCAATCAACCACGGATTCAAGCCTAAGAACTCCACAAACTTTCGCATTCTGCTTTTGATCAAAAAGTCTATCAAACATCGTTCAAATGACCTGAATTTTGCACACACATCACATATGGCACAATGAATCTACTGCAACTTCCAGAATTCTATTTTGACCCCGATATCAAAATCTCCGCTATCAACCTGAAAACACCAAAAATCCATTTCGTTAATTCAATCCTAAATCTAATCCGGACCTCCAAAACACATTCCGATCATGCTCCTATGTCTCACGTCTAGAAGCTAACCGAATCATAAAAACCCAATTCCGAGATCGTATGCTCGCAAGTCAGCTTCCGGTTAACTTTCCAACTATAATACCATCTTAAGAGACTAAGTGTCTTAAACCTTACCAAAACTATTTCGAACACAACATAACCTATAAGATAACACAAAATACAACTGAACAAGGCATAAAGAAGAAGCAATGGGAGAAACGGAGCGGTAACTCATGAAACGACCGGTTGGGTCGTTACAACACCTCTATGTACACACAAAAACATTGCTCAGAGGGAACCAAAAATACTGACAAACAAAAGTGTGAAACTACTTTCAGATAGCAAAACAAATTGTACCTGCTCAAACTTGAACGCTAATGCTCCAGTAAAACCAATAAAAACTAAGATTGCAACAGAATAAATAGCTGAGTTATGGGACACGTAATTGGATGGAATTATATCTCTACACAATGCAAAAAATATAAAAAGTCAGCATGTATAAACAGATAAACTCTGAATTACAAACTTGTTCACAGAGAATCAATCCACAAAATGAAATACTTATCCAACTAGTGTTTGCATTAAGTTGTATGTTTCAGCTAGTTTTTTCACACACAAAAAAATGAGCATCTACATGAGAAACTAAATATCTACAAATTGGACAAGTATGTTTCAGCTAGCTCTTCCCTAATTTGGACAGCAATTAAAACGGTGAAGCTTCTCTGTTAAAAGCAGTTACCCTTTACTACAATCCTTCATAAAAAAGTGACAGACATCAACATTGTTTGTCATATTTATCAAACAAACATAGATAGAATGAGGGCTCTTTTTTTAGAGTTTTCCCATATACTGTATTGTTAAAGTACTTGATACAAGATAAGAAATTAGGAAGTAAAGATACCAGAATTTAATTATCTTATCTCTTTTTGTGTAAAATAAATAAATGAATCCACTTTCAAGATTCATATATTCAATTATTATATTTATTTTAGACCCAAACCCGATCAAAGAATTCATGTATATCATTATTGTTCAAGCTTCCCTAACCTAGTCAGAGAATTGCACAGAAACTGAAACAAGGATGATAATTGTCAGAGTTCTTTCATTATGGTTAGAGAGTTGATGTTCAAATAACTAATTATTGAGAATTTCTATTTTCCTTGAAGAAGCAAATTTATTTTAGTACTAATAAAATGGGTACAGACGATTCCAATGTAGACGATAGATATAGACGATCCCAACTAGTTTAAAACTTTCTTAAAGACAGGATACAAATGATTCACCTTTCTTAGATAGTAATTCAAGATCCCATAAAAATCTAAAAAATAATAAGAAACAATTAAGATAATGCTCCCCTTATAAATTCTTGGGTACACACATGTGAAGTTGGATAATTCAACAAATATTGGAACTTAAAAAGTATGAAGAAAAATGTTTGACTTTTTTCATCCATGTTCTTTAACTATCAAGAACTATGACAGAGCAAATAAGAATACTATATAAATTTACAAACATATAGTTCAGTCCTTGGCGGTATAAAGCCCAAACAATACTTCAAATTCTCATAAATCAGAATTACCCATCAATAGATATACTAAAATGCAACCCTACATCAGAAAGGAAACAACAAGATGAAAAGAACCCTTTTTTCCGTTGACTTAAAAGAAACCAACACAAAATAGATATACTAAAAGGCAAGCCCATATGATTACTTCAGATAATCATAATTCAGAAACGCAAAGTACCATTTTTTCATTAACTTCAAAACACAAATATAAAATTAACCATCAAACAAATACAAAACCAAAATCTCACATGAAGGAAGCTTACGAGAAATATAGAAATTAAACAAAAAAAAACAAAAACCAATCCCATATGAAAAAAGTCAACCTTTTCACTCCCACCATCCAACAACAAAGAAAAAGCAAACACAAATTAACCATCAAACAAATACAGAAACAAAAACTCACATGTATAAACTTACAAGAAATAAAATAAAAAGGCTGCTAAAAATTAAGTCTTCGACCATAAGCATATACTCAAATTGAGACCCACTTTCAAGATTCATATACTCAATTGATTAATTCATGAATGAGGCCCAAAATCAACACCCACAAAGAGTTAGGAAACTTTTTCAATAAGAGTATGTTTATTGATTTTTAGATTTGGAGAAACCCTAAAGGATTAGGCAAGAAGCAGTATACATCGGTAGAAAAAGTCAAAAACAAAAGTATATACTGCTAAATGTGCGAGATAAAATGAATATTATAAGATCAAATGCTAGAAAACCAAGGGCGGTTCTAGGGTAAGGCAAGTGAAGCCCTTGCCTTGGGCACCAAAATAATTAAGGCCCCAAAATAAAAAGTAGTACTATATTATTATATAATATATACTCCATAATTTATATTCATATAATTATTAATAAAAGATTTCAAATTTTAATAATTTTTAACATTTGATAGACGTAAAATTGAGTGAGTCTCACGATCCGGATTTCCCACCCTCGAGAGTCGTGATGATGCCTACTAGTGAAAGCTAGGCAAGATAATCAACTGAGTTATTTGATTTATTTCCATTTTTAAATTCATTAACAAGTAAAAGCCAAAAGTCAATAATCAACAAAATTTAGCAAGTAGAAGAATTATATTAATAGTGTAGTGATACGGCTAATACCATTCCATAGCAAAACTACCCAAGATTTGGTGTCACAACTTCACAAACTATCTAAGAGTACTACAAATAATGGCCTGAAACAAATAACCAAATACTGTGTCTGGGATTACACAAAAGAAACAGAAAAATAGATAGAGGGAGACGCCAAGGCTGCGGACACCTGTAAGACTACTTTGGGTCGCCTGATGAATAAGAAACATCAATCTCACTGCGGTCTGAAGTCTACAGCATTGGGATCTGCACAAAAGAGTGCAAAGTGTAGTATCAACACAACCAACCTCATGTGCTAGTAAGTGCGTAGACTAATCTCGGCGAAGTAGTGACGAGGCTAGGACCAGACTAGCAAATAAGTTTTCAAAAGTTTTTCCCAAAAGGTAAAAAATCGACTCTAGGCCCACACGGTCAAAACCCCAGGTTCGAACCAAAACCCGACTACCTATTCACTTACGAACTCAAATATATAATTTATTTTGAAATCGGACCTCAAATCGGGTTCCAAATCCCCAAAATTTGAAAAACTTAGGTTCTACTTAAAACACCTAATTTCCCCCATGAAAATCATCGATTTTGAGTTGAAATAATGTGAAAAGAAGTTAAGGATTGAACAAAACTAGTTAAAAACAACATACAATTGATTTGGAGAAGAAGTTGCCTTTGAAAAATCGCCCTAGGGTGTTTATGTTTTGAGAAGATATGAAAAAGGGGTTCGAATTTCGTCTAAGTATGGATTTCACATGTCTCTAATGTCGCAATTGCGTCAAGGGTTCGCAATTGCGAGCCACTCAGACTGTAGCTTTCGCAAATGCAAATATTATGTCGCATTTGCGACCTGGCCAAAAATCCTGTAGCCTTCGCATTTGTGATAAAATGATCGCCTTTGCGATAAAGACAGTTTTCAGGTCTTCTTTATATTTACGATAGACCTGTCACAAATGCGAAGTCGCATTTGCGATGGATGAGTCGCATTTGCGATGACTGGCCAAAGGGGAAACATCGCATTTGCGATGAATTCCTCGCATTTGCGAGGTTGGTTGGCCTGGGCTATGTTCACATTTGCAACACAACCTTCACATTTGTGAACTCGCAATTGCGAGCCTGCAACGCTGCAATAGAACAGCTGAAACCTACAATTTTTCCAAGTCCAATTCTACTCCGTGGCCTTTCCAAAACTCAGCCGAGCCCTTGGGGCTCCAAACCAAACATGCACACCAACCTAAAAACATCATACTCGCTCGTGCATTCAAATCGAAAATAACATCAACATATGAATTTAACATTAAAATCATGAAATCATTTAAGAACATCAAATTTCAAATTTTTCTCAAATAAGGTCCGATTCACATCATTTCAAGTGTGTTTCTTACCAAATTTCATTGACTCATCTTAAATAACATATAAGAACTGTACCGGGCTCCGGAACCAAGATACGTGCCCGATAACATCAAATTTCAAAAACATTTCATTTTTATAAACTCATATATTTTCCAGAAAATAATTTTCTTTAAAAATTCATTTCTCGGGCTAGAGACCTCAGAATTCATTTCCGGGCGTACGTCTAAGTTCCATATTTTCTTACGGACCTCTCGGGATCGTCGGAACATGTTTTTGGGTCCGTTCTCAAAATGTTGATCGAAGTCAAACTAAATTCATTTTAAAGGCAAAATTCATTATCTTTCACAGATTTTCATATAATGGATTTCCAGCTATGCGCAAGGATTGCACACACAAATCAAGGCGAGGTAAAAAGGAGGGTTTAGGCCTCAAAATTTTGAATTTGTTTCTAAAACAAGTGATAATTTTTTGGGTCATCACATCCTCCACTTCTAAAACACACTGTTCATCCTCGAACGGACATAAGAAAGAAGTACCTGAGTCGGGGAAAAGATTGGAATAACGGCTGCGCATATCAGACTCGAACTCCTAGGTTGATGCCTCAGCAGGCTGACCTCTCCACTGAACACGAATAGAAGGAAAATACTTCGACCTCAACTGACGAACCTGCCAGTCTAGAATAGCTACCGGCACCTCCTCATATGACAAGTCCTTGTCCAACTAGATAATGCTGAATTCTAACACGTGGATGTATCGTCGTGGTACTTCCGAACCATGGACACATGAAACACTAAATGCGTGGCTGATAAGCTCGGCGGCCACGCAAGTCTATAAGCCACCTCTCCCACTCGATCAAGAATCTAAAACGGGACAATAAACTTAGGGCTAAGCTTGCCCTTCTTTCCAAATCTCATCACGCCCTTCATAGGCAACACTCGAATCAATACCCGCTCACCGACTATGAATGCCAAATCTTGAACATAACGGTTGGCATAACTCTTTTTCCTGGACTAAGCTGTACGAAGCCTATCCTGAATGATCCTGACCTTGTCCAAGGCATCCTGCACTAGATCCGTACCCAATATCCCTGTAGGGTGGCATACATGACAAGTTTGAAGGAAATACCTCAGAAAACTCACGAACAACATGCACATGATCAATAGAAAGAACCTCAGCACTAGAATCACGAACATAGGCCAAATAGGCCAAACACCCCTTCTCGACCATACACCAAGCCTTTATATATGAGATAACACTACGGATATAGTGACCAGGAGTCCCTTTCCACTCTAAACGAGGTAGACCCGGTAAGGCTAAGGTCACCGTCTTGGCATGGCAATCCAAGATGGAGTGGCAAGGCGATAACCAGTCCATCCCCAATATGACATCGAAATCAATCATGTCTAGAAGAAGCAAATCTACATGAGTCTCAAGACCCCCAATCATAACTATACATGAACGATGGACTCGATCTACCATAATAGAATCACCCACCGGTGTAGACATATAAATAGGAGCACTAAAGGAATCACTAGGCATAACCAGATATAGTGCAAAATAAGATGACACATAGGGGCTCCAAACCAAACATCCACACCGACCTAAAATCATCATACGGACTCGCTCGTGCATTCAAATCGTCAAAATAACATCAAAAACTATGAATTTAGCATCAAAATCATGAAATCACTTAAGAACATCAAATTTCCATTTTTTCTCAAATAAGGTTTGATTCACCTCATTTCAAGTTTGTTTCTTACCAAATTTTACAGACTCATCTTAAATCACAAATAAGATATATACTGAGATCCGGAACTAAGATACGAGCCCGATACCATCAAATTTCAAACACATTTTATTTTCAAAAACTCCTATATTTCTCAGAAAACAATTTTCTTTAAAAATTAATTTCTCGGGCTAGGGACCTCGAAATTTGATTCCTGGCATATGCCCAAGTCCCATTTTTCTTACGGACCTCCTTGGATCGTCGAAACACGGAATAGGGTCCACTTACTCAAAATATTGACCGAAGTCAACTTAAATTTATTTTAAAGGCAAAATTCATTATCTTTCACATATTTTCATATAATGGCTTTCCAGCTACGCACTCGAACTGCACACAAATTGAGGTAATGTAAAAAGGAGGTTTTTAGGCCTCGGAATGCTAAATTTGTTTCTAAAAAAAGTGATGACTTTTTGGATCATCACAATGAGTTAATTAGAAAAACATTTCTCACTAATTTGAATAATATATTTACCTTCTCATCAATTTTATTATTTTTTCTTTACCTATAGGCCTTTTTCATGGTTCTTATGATTTTACTTTTTAATTTCAACTCTGATTCTGTAAATTAGCTATTTTTTTGGTCACATTTGATTGAACCACATACTAGAAAGCAAGTTCTTTTGTAAATGTCACAAGGTTCAAAACATGACGAATAATAGGCTCACCCATTACCCTTTTTAGTTAAGGGAAGAATTCAATACCATATGACGTGCACCTAACTAATACATCATGAGTTGTGCTCTCACCACTATATCAAAGTATTGTATGTTTTTTTTGTGTCTCAATATTATATGAATTTTATAAAAGACGTTTTAGTGTCTTTTTAATATATTTTGGTTTAAGCCACCAGTTTTGTTGAGCCGCCCCTCATTGACAATCAACAATTATTTACAGACTACTGCCCCACTATAAACATACTGTTCAACCAACTTTATTCACATTTGGTAACTGAATGACAAATTCGCTACTTTTAATGCTCTTGTCATTGTTGCCTTATTTAACTGAGACTCTACAAATTTATTGAGAATATAGATACGTGGCTCTAGTAGGAGCCTAGTAAAGCCTTGATTTAGGTCCCCAAAAATTTTAATAATGGATTTTATAACTTTATTTCAAATTAGATAATATTAATGTTTGTAGAAAAAATAATAAAGTACAACAAAAAATTTATAAAAAAGAAAGAATGGTGTCTACTCTTAAATAATAAAAATATTTTTAAAACTTTGAATTAAACTACTTAAATCTTCATATTAGTAAATATATTTTCTACAACAATATCAAAGATAACATACTGCAAATACATGTCTAATATCTCATTTGTTTAAATTTTTCTTTTTTAATATAAATAATAATATTACTATGTAAAGTTGAAGACTATATCATTTAAGAATATATGCTATAAACAACAAGTATGAAAAAAAATGGCTAAATTTTTTTTTTTTTTGCATATATGAGAGGACATAGTAGAGATGTGAGTAGCAAAATACCATTCATAGACATGGACCAAAAAACAAACTGGAAACACACGCAAAGCTTCCATACATATCAAACGAGAGAATTGTGTGCCAGAATTGTCTAGCTTTTTTTTAGTCAGATTGTTGTGTTTGAATTATTTGGTACAAAATATGTCTTTTGTTGATCTTTGGACATTATACATGGTTCAAGGATATACCTCAAATTAAGCCCCTTCTTGGGGGCGGGTCTAAATAAAATCCTGTTGCAAGAAAAATAAATTAGCGAGAGGAATTAGAGAGGAGAAGTAAAAGAGTGAATACGTCAAAATACGTCAAACTTACCCATTTGCTTCTTAATATGATGCATGATCCTCAAAATAAAGAGAAATTTAGAAATAATTGAGACATATTGTAACCTAGAAGTAAATTAGTATGCTTAAAATCATACACTTTATAATCACCCAGACCTAGGCTTTGATCAGCATTTGACAAATAGATGCTATCATATTTGAACTCCACGAGTCGATGGGATAATTCAGTTTCTCCTTTTGCCAACTCATAATATGAGTCGGCTATAATATTAGGAAATTCGGCCTCCAGCTCCACAATAGCTTCATCAACAAATTTGTTGTGAGCTAAAAGGTTTCTACCAAACACAACAATTCCACATGTTTTGGTGTACCAAACAATTTTCCCCTTAAAATAATAGTAGTTCTTTAATGATGAGCAGCGCCGTATAACAACTCTCTTTCTCTAGTCAGTAATATAGACATCCATGTTGAAGATTTTGCGACGATCGACCTTAGCTATTTTAAGTGTTGCTGAAAGTCTGTCAAGGAAGAGACCTTTTGTGGAATTGGTCCAGAATAAGGGATAATCAAATAGCCACTCTGAATACTCTATGTAAAATAAATAAAGACAAACATAAGTATTACTATATATGAAAACCGAAGCAAAAATACAACACTAAATACATTATTATTTATGCAGCTTAATTTCTTACTTTATTCCATTTGATGTCTGAGTTTACATAATTTTGTAAAACTTGACAATAAAAATGTTGAAGAATTTGTCTTGTAGAGTAATCAAGCTGAAGTTATTTAGTTCATATGTAAAAACTTCAGGACTAAATAACCTGAAGTTTTTATTATGGATTCAATAGTTTTATAGTAAAGTTTTTAAAAAACTTCAGTACAAGGTGCTAAAGTTATTTAGTTCATATGTAAAAACTTCATGACTAAATATGCTGAAGTTTTTATTCTGGATTCAATAATTTTGTCGTAAAACGTTTTTAAAAACTTTAGCACGAAGTCCTAAAGTTGTTTAGTTCTTCTTTAAAAACTTTAGCAAAACGAGCTAAAGTATTCCTCCTGTACTTGGTAAAACTAAAATATAAATTAAAATTACATGTTGCACAAAAACTTTTGATTTTTTATACTTCAATACCACACAAGGGAAGGGGAGGGGGGGGGAGGTAATTTGTGTGGTGACCAATTATTCACTTAAATTGATTATAGAAAGACATGGTTCTGTGTTCCAACTACTATTGTTGCGGAATAATAAATGAACAAAGCAAAGAACAGAAGTACTTTTACGTGGAAAACACCCGGCTATAAAGGTGAAAAACCACGACCTACTATTCAGTAGGATTTTCCCCAACACTTCACTAAATCACTAAGCCAAAACAGCATTTACAAAACTCTTTGTAAACCTAAGGATTACCTCTAATCCTATCGTAGCAACCAAACTCTAACCGTTGCGACAACTTCAAGTTAACTATAACTTGAATACTTAAAGTACCTATTATAATCTCTTCTAGATAAAGCTGAAAAGTACAATATGAAAACACCTACTATAATTGAACTAGAAATAAAGAAAGGCACATAAAATTCTTTATAGAGCTAGTTCTTCAATCTGGTTCATGTAGCTTTAGGTTTGCACACTTGAATCACACACTAACTGCTTGCAAAAATCCTTTCTATTTTTCTCTCAATTCACGTTTAACTTATGTGTTTTTGTGCAACCTTATAATGTGAGAACATCCTGCAGTTTATAGAGTTAGTAGATGAAGAAATAACTATAGTTTTGATGCAACTCTTCTTTGGTGGAAGAGTATTAGTTGATTTATCTTGGATAGTGTTCTCTTAGATTAAGGAGTCCTTCTCCTTATCAATTATGCAACCTTTTCGATCTGGAGATATTAGATACACCAAATTAAGCTTATCTCCTTCATGTGCAACTTACATACTCGAATCTGCCCGTTTTTGTGCACCTGAGGGATGGACCTAATTCATCTCTGAGTTCCTTTGTCAATCGTCAAAACTTAACCTTTACTTGGGCTAACAAATTCCCCCTTTTTGATGATGACAAACTCTTTGCTTTTCATGCACTAAGGCCCCGCTAGAACTCAGCACATCAATGCAAAGCTGGAAATTTTTCACTTATAATCAAGGACCAGGTACATTAGGTTATAAACACCACTGTTCAAAGTGTAAAGCACAACCTTTTTCCCCCTTTTGGCATCATCAAAAAGTTGCATAAAAACTATGAGATAACCAAATTTCAAAGCTTACTCATAGCCACTGGGACTACTTCAAATGCAATCATGGATTAATCATCATAGATCAAGCTAAGAATTTTTACCATCAACGAAATATAAACAAATAGTGAGAGAAAAGACAATGAATTTTATTGATGATTGATAAAATTCTACCACGAAGCATAAGAAGAAATAAAAATACTAGAAACATGAGCAAAAGAAACAAAGAGTCCCGAACTGGGTCACTGGTTGATCTACACTAGGCTAGGAAGCTTAAGGCTGGGAAGAACTAGGTGTTTGGTTTTTGACTTGGAGGAGTTTCAGCATACCTTGAAGCATGCCATCATTCTTCTCTTTTTCTCTTGCCAGCTCAGTTCTAAGAGCATCTCTCTTTGTCTCCACCTCAACCAACCTCTTCTTCAGCCTTTCAACCTCAGCATCCTGAGCCCCACTTTCTTGCACCAAGGCTTTGACCTTGCTATTCACTAGTACCTTTTTGGATAAACTAGGTTCTTTAAGAGTGACATTGACTTCATAATCACAAGCAATCAGAGTATTAACCCAAAAATGATCCATGCTTGTACTAACCTCCCACTTTTTCATAGGTACATTTAAATGTGCAAGCACGTTTGTTAGAATGAAGCCATAGGGAATGGTATGAGTTTTGTTGCCATTGATAACTCTATCAAGAAGCTGGATTATAGCTTTTAGTCACTTTTGTCAGCTAGTCTGCGAGGGTTTCCTCTATAAATGAACCAGGTTCATCTCCCCAAACAACCATTGCACATGCGTCTTTGGTTAAACTCACAGGAGTCGGTGAAGAATCAGCCATTCTTGTCCCCTTTTCCCTCAAAGTACTCCTAGCACCCTTGCTCTTTTTTTTTTTCATTTTTACCACCAACGTCTCTAGATTCTGTAGTCTCAAAACCTGCTATAGATCCTATAAATCTATTTTCCAAATTTGCAGCAACTTTAGAAATTGTCTCAGGAGAAACTGTAGAATTAGAAGGTACCTGTTCAATTTCTAAAGAATAACTTTCTTCCCCTTGAGTAGCAAACTTAAAAGAATCTAGGTAATTTAATACGGTTAGGAGTCTTGAACGTAACTGGTTCACTTGTAACGGATAAGTTCATAAGAACTTTGGTTTTTGGTAGAACTCTGCTCATGATCCAAATATAGTTATTTCAAATTATGCAGAGTGTAGAAAACATATCGTGTTATCTTGATGAACCACGTTCTTCACTGATAATTTTATTTTGTAAGTCTAAATTTGCCAAAATAGATGTCACGACCCACTTTCCATAATAGGTCATGATGGTGCCCAACACCATTGCCGGGCAAGGGAACGTGGAAATATAAATAAGTTGTCATTTTACTTTTACCAAATAATTTCAGCCATTTCTTAAATAAAAGTTAACCAAGTAATAACTAGTAATAAACCAAAATAATTGTACAAATCCCAAAAAAGAAAGAATAGTCTACCAATGTGTGTGCCAACACCTGGTATCACAAGTTGTGGGCAGCTAGCAGAATATACAAAATAATATCTCTATCATATTGTCCGAAACAAAATAGGCAATCAAAAGTAGGAAAAGACTCCATCAAGCTGCTATCGACACAGGAAGGGAACCCGCTCAACGTGGAAGTCTCGGACTATGATCAGGGACGCGCACCAGTCTGATAGCCAGATGAACCCGCCTTAGAGCCTGTACAATTAAGTACGCAAGCGTAATATGAGTACATAAACAATATGTACCCAGCAAGTATCCCGTCTAATCTCGAAGAAGTAGAGACGAGAGGTCCACTTGATGCCTACTAGGGTCAATTAATATAATATGAGATTATGCTAGGCATGAAGGTCACAATTAGATAACAGTCGAAATAATGATTTATAAGTTGTGTCATTTTAATATCACAGTTAATCATCTAGAATTCAAACTATTAATCAGGAAAGTCACCAATAATAATTCACATAAATATCATGCACACATTATGCTGAGGTTGATGGCCCGATCCAACAGAAAAGACATTGTGCACTTCCAGAGGGTCGAATAGAACGAACCATAGATGCATCTATTTCTACTGAGGCGATCGGCCCGATCCAAAAATATCAATTATCAACAGAAAAATACAAGAAGGCGCATTTATATTCAAATCAACTCATACAAGTGCTCAACAATGTATATGTTCATTTATGTTCATTTCCAATTTTCTAACATATCCTAAATGATCACATTAGCAGGAAGGCATATAATATTTGGTAAATATAGCTTGATACAGGCCCTAAACTACCCGGACATTTCGCATGATAGCAGCTATGTACGGACTCTCATCACCTAATGCGTAAGTAGCCCTCGCATTTAGTGGCAAATTATACTATTATTACGCCTATGGGGACAATTTCCTCTTACAAGGTTAGAAAGTAGACTCACCTCGCTCTAAAGTGCGCTTCCAATATCTAGAACGAGCCCGAACTCTCAATTTGGAGCCGAACGATCCGAAACTAGTTAAATGGGGTAAGAACTAGTCAATACAAGCTCACAAGATCACATTGAAACTATTAACTCAATTTCCCAACCTTAAACATGAGTTTCCTAAAATCCGACCGCGGGACCACGTGCCCGGATTCCGAAAATTTTTGAAAGAAGTTGTTCTTTGTAACATAAGGATCAATAATATATGATTTCTACTTCATTTCATAAAAACTTTCGTGGAAAAATCTAAGTTTTACCAAAACCCTAGTTTTTGCTCTAATCCCATGATTTTACCTTAATCTCAGTGTTTTAATCTACCTAAGACACAAGTATTAAACTAGGAATAGGTAGAATAAAATTACCTCAATATGCTAAGTGGTAGGCTTCTCTCAAATGCTTCCAAATCGCCCAATAGAGGAGTGAAATGCCAAAAATGACTTAGAACCCGTATTAAATGAAGCTCACTACATCAGTGATTTCCGCATCTGTGGTCGGGGGACCACATATGCGGTTCTGCTTCTGCGAGAAATAGGTCGCATCTATGGAATAGGCCAAGCGGGCTGGGATCGCATCTGTGGAATTGATGCTGCTTCGCTGCAGCTGCTTCGGCGGTTTTATTCCTGGCCTACCTTGGCCGCATGTATGATAGGACGACCGCTTCTGCGGTCTCGCACAATGCGGCTGACCAACCGCAGGTGCGGTTATGATAGAAACTAGATGATTCAGCCCTTTTCAACTTTTCCAACTTTACTTGAGCCTCATTCGATTGACGTTCGGGTCTCCCGGGCCCCGCCCGAACATACCGACAAGTCTGTAATCATGAAATAGACTTGCTCGAACCTTCAGAACGCCCAAAACAACGCTAAATCTAAGAATCAACCCCTAAAACCAACTGAATCAAACTTATGAACTTCGAGTTCCTAATATTCCTCTAACGAGCCGAAACACACTTAAACTACTCGGATTGACACCAAATTTTGTGGGCAAGTCTTAAATGTTATATCAGACCTCTACCGGGCTCCGAAATAAATATACAAGCTCAATACCCATATAATCAATCATTATTTAGTTTATTTAAATCCTTAGAATTTCATAACAATTTCCAATAAAAATTCATTACTCGGGCTAGGGACCTCGAAATTCGATTCCGGGCATACGCTCAGGTCCCATATTTTCCTACGGACCCTCCGGGACCGTCAAAACATAAATCTGGGTTCGTTTGCTAAAAATGTTGACCAAAGTCAAACTTAGCCTTTTAAGAAAATCTTAGGGAATCAAGTGAGCCTATTTCAACCCAAACTCTTCCAAAGCCCAAATCAACCATCCCCACAGGTCATAAATCAGATAAAGCAAGCGCAGGAAGTTTTATTTGGGGGAATCGGGTTCTGAAAATCAAAACGACCGATCGGGTCGTTATATTCTCCACCACTTAAACAAATGTTCGTCCTCGAACGGACATAGAAAAGTACCCGAGGTGCCGAATAAGTGTGGATATCTGCTCCGCATGTCCTCCTCGGACTCCGAGGTTGCCTCATCGACTGGTTGGACCCTCCACTAAATCTTCACCGCTGAAATCCTCTTGGATCTTAATTGGCGATCCTGTCTATCAACAATGGCAACTGGCTCCTCCTCATAACCCAAACTGTCATCCAACTGAATAGTACTAAAGTCCAACACGTGGGACAAGTCGGCATGATACCTCTGGAGCATGGACACGTGGAAAACCAGATAAACTCCCAATAAGCTGGGGGGTGGACCAAGCTCCTAGGCAACCTCCCCAACTCGCATCAACACCTTAAATGGGCCAATGAATTGTGAGCTCAACTTGCCCTTCTTCCTAAACCTCATAATCTCCTTCATTGGCGAGACTTTCAAAAGGACCTTCTCGCTAACCATGAATGATACATCACGCGCCTTCTGATTCGCATAACTCTTATGTCTAGACTAAGTTGTGCAAAGCCTTTCCTGAATCAACTTCACCTTATCTAAGGCATCTTTTACCAAGTCTGTGCCATATAACTTATCCTCACCAGGCTCAAACCACTCGATAGGAGAACGATATCGCAGCCCATACAAGGCCTCAAATGAAGCCATCTCGATGCTGGACTAGTAGATGTTGTTATAAGCAAACTTTGCCAAAGGCAAGAACTGATCCTACTACCCTCCAAAGTCAATTGCACATGCTCTAAGCATGTCCTATAAGATCTGAACTGTCTGATCCGACTGCCTATCTGTCTGTGGATGAAATAATGTGCTAAGCTCCTCACGGGTCCCCAACTCACCCTGTACAGCTCTCCAGGAATGAGAAGTGAACTGAGGGCCTCTATCTGATATAATAGAAAGAGGCACACCATGCAACTGGACTATCTCCCGAATGTAAATCTGAGCCAATCTCTCTAAAGTGTAAGTAGTAACAACCGGTATAAAGTGTGCCGACTTGGTCAACCTATCCACAATGACCCCTACTGCATCAAACTTCCGCAAGGTTCGGGGCAACCCTACTACGAAATCCATGGTAATACGCTCCCACTTCCACTCTAGTATAGGAATCTGCTGAAGTAGGCCGCCCGACCTCTAGTGCTCGTACTTGACCTACTGGAAATTCAAACACCTTGCCACATACTCCACTATGTTCTTCTTCATCCTCCGCCACGAATAATGCTACCTCATATCACGATACATCTTCGTAACACCCGGATGAATGGAATACTGTGAACTGTCAGCCTCCTCCAGGATCCTCTCTCTCAGACCATCAACATTAGGAACACATAAGCGACCCTGGAGTCGTAGAACACCATCCTCACCAATAGAGGCCTCCTTGGCATCACTCTGTAACACTGTCTCTCTAAGAACCGCCAAGTGCGGAGCATCGAACTGTTAGGCCTTGATCTATCCCAATAACGAAGATTGAGCAAGAATATACGCAAGAACTTGGCTGGGCTCCAAAATATCTAGTCTTACAAGTCAGTTGGACAAGGACTGGACGTCCAAAGCAAGTGGCATGTCCCCTGCCAGAATGAATGCCAAGCTACCCATACTCTCTACCTTCTTGCTTAAGGCATCCGCGACCATATTTGCCTTGCCCGGATAATAAAGAATGGTGAAGTCATAGTCCTTCAGTAACTCTAGCCACCTACGCTCCCTCAAATTGAGATCCCTCTACTTTAACAAATGATATAACCTGTGATGATCAGTATAAACCTCACATAAAACCCCATACAGATAATTCCTCCATATCTTGACAGCATGAACAATCGTGGCCAACTTTAAATCTTGCACATGATAATTCTTCTCATGAATCGTTAGCTGGCACGAAGCATAAGCAATAATTCGCCCCTCCTACATCAATACACATCCCAATCCAATGCGTGAAGCGTCACAATATACAGTATACATCCATGAACTGGAAGACAACAGAAGAACTGGTGCTGAGTCAAGGCGGTCTTAAGCTTCTAAAAGCTCGCCTCACAATTATCGGAGCAATGGAAAGAAGCACCCTATGGGCAATCTAGTCAGAGGTGACACAATAGATGAAAAGCCCTACATGAATCGCCTGTAATATCTTGCTAACCCCCGGAAGCTCTTAATCTCGGTCTTTGAAGTAGGACGTGGCCAACTCTAAACTACCTCAATCTTCTTGGGGTCCACCTTAATACCCTCTCCTGACATAATATGCCCCAAGAATGCCACTGACTCTAGCTAGAACTCACACTTGGAGAACTTAGCATAAAGCTTCTTGTAATGACCCGGCCGGCCGTTTTTGAAATTTACACCCTGATCCCCCATTAACTGCTTTCCCTCAGTTCATTTCTTCTATTGTGGTTTGTCGGGACATTCGGTATTAGGATTCGGAGTGCTTTGGGACACTTAGTCCCTAAATGAGAGCTTAAAAGTTGAAAAATGGTCCGTATTTTGGAACAGTATGAAGACGACCTCATAATGGAAATCTGATGATTCCGTTAGCTTCGTTAGGTGATTTCGGGGTTGGGAGCGTGTTCGGAATGTATTTTGGAAGTCTGTAGCTCATTTAGGCTTCAAATGCCGAAGTTTGAATTTTTGAAGTTTCCGGTCCGATACTGAGTTTTGATCCGAGGGTCACATTGGAATTTAGTAAGTTTTAGTAGCTCTGTCATGTCATTTGGGATGTGTGTGAAAAATTTCAGGTCATTCAGACGTGTTTTGGTTAGGTTTTTGATCGAAAGCGTGTTTTGATGAAAAATTAAAGTTCTTTGGCTCAAATCCTTGTTTTATTCAAGTTCCGGTGTTGTTTTAGGTGGTTTAAGGATTGGTACAAGTTTGAATGATGTTATAGGATATGTCCGTAGGTTTGGTTGAGGTCCCGGGAGCCTCGGGTGTGTTTCGGATGGGCTATGGGTCATTTCCTCCTATTTTTTAACTGTTGTTGCTGCTTCTGGTATGCCTTCTTCGCGTTCGCGACGCCTCTATCGCGTTCGCGTAGCTTTGGCTTCCTTCTCTTCCGTGTTCGCGTCCTCCTCCACGCGATCGCGGAAAGTAATTCTGGAGGAGGACCAGTTTCTTCATCGTGTTCGTGTGGTATGTCACGCGTTCGCGTAGTGTTGCCAGTCCCCTCTTCACGTTCGCGAACGCCTCACTGCGTTCACGTAGAACAAATTTCGGACCCAGGTAATTTCCTTTTTCGCGTTCGCATCTACCCATTAGCGTTCACATAGCTTCGTGGCCCAGGCCTTCGCGTTCGCGGACTGCCCCTCGGGATCGCGAAGGGCATTTTTTTGGCAGCTCCTGTTTTCTTCTTCGTGAACGCATTAGTGCTCCCGCGTTTGCGATGCATTAAATGCCTGGGCAGATTATATGTTCTTCAAACGAGGGTTTGTGCCATTTTTCACATTTTTGACTTGGGAGCTCGATCCTTGGCGATTTTTGAAGGGATTTTCACCTGGGCAACTTGGGTAAGTATTTCTCACTCGACTTAGACTAATTCCCATGAATCTCCTCTTAATTTCAGCCCTCAATTTCAGATTTTTAATGAAAAATGGGTAGAACTTCATAGGCCATGTTATTTAGTTTTGAGGGGGTAATTGACCTCCGATTTGAGAGACTTTTATATGGTTAGACTCGTGAGAGTACGAGGGTTCTGAAAATGTAAAAATTATCTGATTCCGAGACGTTGGCTTGAGGGGCATTTTGGTCATTTTGCCTAATTTTGCGCTTTAGCTTTGAATTAAATAGTAGAATCAGTTGCTTGAGATGTTATTTACAATGTGTCATTTAATTGAATAGATTTGGGCCATTTGGAGTCAAGAACTCGTGGCAAGAACATGGTTGCTAGTTGATTTTAGCCGGTTTGAGGTAAGTATCTTGCCTAACCCTGTGTGGGGGACTTCCCCTTAGGATTTTAGTCTTTTTTGTTGGCTGTATTCCTTGTACGCGAGGTGACAAGTGCGTGCTCGGATTTATTTGTGGAAAATTGGTCCCTTTTAGGTTCTTAGATCCTAGAAATCATCGAATATGGAGTTGTTCTTGATACAATTGAGTTACCTGTTATTAGTTTCACTTCTACATGACTTACTTAGAATTTATTTACCCTTTTGGTTTATTCTTGTTGCCTACTTGGCCTTTACTTGCTTAACTGATGACATTTACCCTTATCTAGCCATGTTGTCCTTCCTAATTGCTGGTCTTAAAAATTAGAAATTATTATTCCTATCTCTCATGTAATTAATTGGGCCTAATTAAAAAGAAGTTATATATCCTATGTTTAGTTGATATTTTCCTTATTTGATACTTATGTGAATTATGTTAACTCCTTCGTTGTTGAATTATGTATCATGGAATCGTTGCTGCGT
>MDKF010165981.1:0-14802 GCA_026770625.1 Nicotiana glauca
AATTGGAAAAAACTCCTTTATTACTATATCGGGGTGTAGTAAAGGCCGATATAAAGCTCGTGAAAAAGGAGGTGTAACAGTAAGACATGAAATCAGTACATAAAAGACATAGATGAAACATGGAATAAAGAAATCCACCTGAAAGTCTAAATAACTTTGTAAATTATGCAACATTTATAGTGTCATGCACGTGCATATAAATATCGTTCCATACATAGGTATTGGTGTACATAACATCATCAAGCCTCTAAGGGCATCCCATCATAACGTCTCGGCCACTGTGGGCAACATCATCAACATATACCAATTGATCAGGTGGTGGTGCATATATAACACCGTAACCTTTTTTTCATATCCCATATAAATATAATATACATATATGCGCGTATATAACGCCATCTGGTCATAAGAATGTGCATGTATAAATACATGAAATGCATAAGAAATACGTTAATAAGATTTTTTTCAGAATGCCATAAAACTCAATATGCCTTTCGGATAAACTTTATCAAATATGTATTTTTTTGAGACCTATGAACAGACGATAGAATAATAGGACTTATGGGAGAATAAGAATATACACATCTCTAGCATTTTTACGAATAGAGTAATTTATGAAAATTATGCATTTGTTCCTTTCGTTTGTATCGTACAGATCATGCCAAAAAGAAAGAAGGGATGACCTTAATATACCTGAAGTAGGGAATTCTTTATTATATTCTTGGAAAAGATTGCACCGTATTCCTTTAAAACCGCAAAATTTTTACGTTGTTTTGCTTCTAAAAATTCTCGTTGTTAATGAAGTGTTGAGTATCAGAAATTTGTTGAAAGTTTTATAAGATGGAAACTTTCTGTTTTTGTAGAACTTCTTAACTATCAATTTATTCCTAAGTTCTAATTGTAGGACATGACTAATATTCTGATTTGGTATCATTAATTGTAGGGATGGTATACCAAATGTAAGGAATGAAGTGTCCTTTATTTGTTAACTTGGTTGCCACCTAATCAAGAAGACTAAGGAGTCATTTGCTTTAAAATGTGGCCAGCTACCACGTTTTTTTTGGGGGGGGGGAGGGTGTTAGTTTTATCTCATAATTTAATAATTAACTAGGTAGTGTTTCGTTACTCGATAATTAACCAATTACCCGCATAACTAGGAATTATCTCAATTACTGAAAATACTACTCACTTTTTTATATACTTTATACATCATACTATCATGATCATATGGTACCTTGTATGGTAGTAGTCCATAATTATCAGGTATTATCACTCGACCCGTATTTTATGCCAAATCGGCAACCTTAAATGAAATTCATTTTCTTTAATTCGTGTACCCTTTATCCTTCATGGAACTTACTTATCTCTAATTATAAATAGCATAAATACGTTAACCTTTAGATAATCTCATCCCCGAGTCTATGTCGATTAACTAAAGACAAAACTTTAACTTACGAAAACATGAGATGTAACACCCATGCCCCAAAAATTACCCATCGTGAACATGACAGTGGCTTCGCAAACGCGAAGGCTGGCTTGGTACCCTTGGCGAACGTGAGTGCTTATTAGCGAACGCGAAGAATAATAGTAGCGAGTGCCCAACCCAGCTCCTCTAAGCGAAAGCGAGTCACCTCACGCGATCGCGAAGGTCACAGGTCCCAGATTCCAGACCTTCATGAACGCAGGTTAGCAATCGCAAACGCGTAGCACAAAAATCCCCCAGCCCTAATTCCTTCATTGCGGACGCGTGAGTATTTTCGCGTTTGCGAAGAAGGAAACCAGAACTGGAATTCTAGTTTTTCCAACATTGCTCCGGACGGTTTGAAACCCACCCGAGGTACTCGAAACTCCGTCAAAATGCACTAACAATCCATAAATATAATCGGTCATGCTTGAATTCTCGAAATACGTAAAACAATAATGAAACTAAGAATCATTCCTTAAAACCAAATTGAATCAAAATGGAAACTTCAAGTTTCCAAATTGCTCCGAACGCGCCAAATCATACTTAGACAACTCGAAATGATACCAAATTTTGCATGCAAGTCTTAAATCACCATACAAAACTATTTACGGCCTCGAAATTCATTTGGACCTCGATAACACTAAAACCTACTCCAAACCAAATTCAAAGAACATTAAAACCTTCAAAGAGCCAACTTTCACTATTAGGCGCCAAAATGCTCTGGGGTCATCCAAAATCCGATTTGAACATACGCTCAAGTCCGATATCATAATACAAACCTACTAGAATTGACAAATCATAATTTTGAGGTCGTTTACTTAAAACGTTGAACAAAGTCAAACTTAGTCCTTTTTGCCAATCTTAAGGAACCAAGTGTTCCGATTTCAACCTGAACCCTTTCAAATCTCGAACTAACCATCTCCGCAAGACATAAAATAATAAAAGTACATACGGGAAGTCTTATTTAGGGGAATGGGGATCTAGAAAGCAAAACAACAAGATGGGTTGTTACTGATTTGGTTACTCTGCCTTAACTAGAACTCTAGTTTTCGATCTTGATATCCTTCTTGAAAGTGCAACATACAGTTGTCCGTGTAAGAAAATATATTGAGGTAAATATAGTTAAATATTTAGGATGTTTATCTATGTGCTTTATTTATTATATTTGCAAAACATAAACATACTAAAAATTATTTTCGCATAAATTTTAATAAATATTTCTTAGTTTCGGAAGACCAAAGTTGAATTCAGGGATAAGAATATACTTAGAAGCATATTGACCAGTATAATAATTTTTGCATGTATGACGCTATTGTCAAAACTTCTATATACCATCTGTGTGTTATTACAAAAGCTATTCGGCGTATCTTAGTTTTTTCAGTAGCATGGCGGGCATAGTTTTCTTCAAAATCAACCTATATACAATGGAAGATCAATTTTAACTTAATCTATTATATATACAGTAACATTAACATATGTAAGAAATAATAAACTTGACAACAAACATGTATGGTAGAAGGCCATTTGATATTAAAATATTTAAGTATTTTTTTTGTAGTAATTATTGGTATCATTTTCTGCTGAGTCAAAAACTGATTATTTTTGCAATCAACCTTTTATTTAGTTGATAAACATATTTATTTCTGTTAGCTAAGATTGCATTTTAATTCTATCTTGCGATTTGCACGAATTGCATTTTAATCTAATGATTGAAATATTTCTCTTATTAAATGCACTATTATTAGTATTTGGTTGGTAACCAAGTATTCAAGAAGAAACAAATATCTTTTATTTGACGCTCTTCTTCGTTTCTGACACAAAGCAAGAAGATACTATATACTGAATCTATTCTTACTTTATATTTTTTGTCAGTTGAATCTTTTTCATTTTAAGCCAGAAGTATAACTTTGGCAAGTTAGCTTTTACAGTTTCTGCTTTTGTCGATTTTGGAACTACTGGTAGTACTTGACAGAAATCACCTCCCAAACTATTAAATTTTAGCTTCATTAATATCCAATATATCTCTAGAACTCCGGGAAATTGTTTTGATCGTTTGACACTTAGCCATAAGTGTTTCATACCATATTATCAATTTTGATTTTCTTACAAATTCAGCAACATTTTTCTTGTCACGACATGGATTTCCCACCCTCGGGAGTGGTGATGGCACCTGCTAGTGAAAGAAAGGCAAGCCAACTATTAAGGTTCTACACATTAACAATCAACCCAAACAATTATAAACAGTAGCTATAACTAACAAATAAAAAGCGAGGAAGAGTTAAAATAAATCCAAATACTTCAATACATGTCTACCCACGAATCTGGTGTCACAGATTCACGAACATCTACGAATTTCTACAAGTACTGGTTTGAAAAGAAAAGTACAATTGTTCTCGGAATGAAAAGAGATAGCAACAACAACAACAACAACAACAACCCAGTATAATCCCACAGGTGGGGTTTGAGGAGGGTAATATGTACGCAGACCTTACCTCTACCCCGAGGGGCAGAGAGGCTATTTTCAGGAGACCCTCGGCTCAAGAAAGCAACAAGAGACGCTACACTAGTACTATCAATAGACTCACAATAAAATAACATAAAATTTATAACATAACATAAAATAAAAAAATCACAGCAATATAAGAAATATAGAAAATAAGAAAGATGTAAAGTATACTAATAAACAACAGATAAAGCCCATCATCAGTAGCTGATCAGTAGCATCCTAAGACTAACTCCTAACTCGCTAGTCTCACTCTAGTGCGCTATAGAAATATTCACAATTTCCCCTTAACCTACAACCTTAATGCTCGACCTCCACAATTCCCTGTTAAGGGCCATGTCCTCAGTAACCTTAAGTCGCGTCATGTCCTGCCTGATCACCTCTCCTTAATACTTCTTAGGTCTCCCTCTACCTCTCCTCGTACCTACCACAGCCAGTCGCTCACACCTCCTCACTGGTGCATCAGTGTTCCTCCTCTGAATGTGCCCGAATCATCTGAGTCTTGCTTCCCGCATCTTGTCCTCCATGGGGGCCACACCCACCTTCTCTCGAATATCTTCATTCCTAATCTTATTCCTCCTTATATGCCCGCACATCTACCTCAACATCCTTATCTCTGCAACTTTCATCTTCTGGATGTGTGAGTTCTTAGCAGGCCAACACTCGGTCCCATACAACATAGCAGGCCTAACCACTGCTCTATAAATTTACCTTTCAGTAACAGTGGCACTTTCTTGTCACATAGGACTCCCGTCGCTAACCTCCACTTCATCCACCCCACCCCTATATGATGTGTGATATCATCATCGATCTTCCTGGTCCCCTGAATAACTGACCCAAGATACTTGAAACTACCCCTCTTAGGGATGACTTGAGAATCAAGCCTCACTTCCACTCCCGCTTCCGTCAGCTCGGCCCCAAATTTGCACTCGAGGTATTCCGTCTTCGTCCTGATCAACCTGAAAATTTTTGACTCAAGAGCATGTCTCTAAACCTCTAGCCTCTCGCTGACGCCGCGTTGTCTCTCGTCAATTAGGACTATGTCATCAGCAAATTGCATGCACCATGGCACCCCCCCTTGAATATGATGCGTTATGGCATCCATCACCAGGGCAAATAGGAAAGGGCTGAACGCAGACCCTTGGTGCAACCCCGTAACAACCGAAAAATGCTCGGAGTCGCCTCTTGCTATCCTAACCCCGAGTCTTAGCTCCATCATACATGTCCTTAATCACCCTAATATAGGCAGCTGGGACCCCTTTAGCCTCTAAGCAGCTCCATAAGACCTCCCTAGGAACTCTGCCGTACGCTTTCTCTAGATCGATAAACACCATGTGGAGATCCTTCTTCTTATCCCTGTATTGTTCCACCATCCTCCAAATAAGGTGGATAGCTTTTGTGATGGATCTCCCCGGCATGAACCTGAACTGGTTTTCTGAAATAGACACCGTCCTTCGCACTCTCATTTCTACCACTCTCTCCCAGATTTTCATGGTATGACTTAGTAATTTGATACCCCTATAGTTATTACAGCTCTGGATGTCTCATTTGTTCTTATACAACGGATCCATTGTACTCCACCTCCACTCTTCAGGCATCCTATTAGTCCTGAATATAACATTAAAGAACCTAGTAAGCCATTCCAAGCCTGCTCTACCCACACACCTCCAAAGTTCAACCAGGATTTCATCTGGCCTGGTAGCTCTGCCCTTTCTCATCTTACGTATTGCCTCCATGACCTCATCGACCTCAATGTCCCTACAATCACTTAACTCATGGGGACTGTCGGTATTCCTCAATACACCTAGTACAATATCCTGATCCCCTTCCTCATTTAGAAGTTTATGAAAGTAGGTTTGCCATCTCCTCTTAATCTGGTCACCCCCTATCAAAACTTTACTGTCATCATCTTTTATGTACCTCGCTTGGTCCAGATCTCGAGCCGTTCTCTCTCTCTCCTTAGCGAGTCGGAGTAACTTCTTCTCCCCACATTTGTTCCCTAATTCCTCATACAAACGAGCAAAAGCTATCATCTTAGCCTCTGTCACTGTTGTCTTTGCCTCCTTCCTAACTACCTTTTATCTCGCAATGTTCGCTCTCTTCTCCTCCTCGCCAGTGCTCCCTACTAACCGCAAGTAAGCCAACTTCTTCTCTTCCACTTTACCTTGGACAACTGCATTCCACCACTAGTCTCCTTTGTGGCCACCAGTGCGGCCCGAAGATATCCCTACCACCTTTCTTGCTGCCTTCCTTATATAGTCCGCCGTTGTCGACCACATAGTGTTTGCGTCCCCACTACTTCTCCAAGCTCCCATTGCCGACAACCTTCCTTCCAACTCTTGAGCTTTATCCTTAGTCAAGGTGCCCCACCTAATTCTCAGGCGACCTCATACTGGCCTCTGCTTCCTCTTTATCATAATACTAATGTCCATCACCAAAAGCCTATGTTGCGTTGCAAGGGTCTCACCTGGGATAACTTTGCAATCCTCGCACAACCTTCTGTCACATCTCTTGAGGAGGAGATAGTCAATCTGAGTCTTCGCCACCGAACTCTGGTAAGTAACCAAATGCTCCTCCCGCTTCAAAAAACTTGAGTTCGCAATCACTAGATCGAATGCCTTGGCAAAATCCAGCAGCGAAGTGCCCCCTCCGTTTCCTTCCCCGAAACCAAAGCCGCCATGCACCTCAGTATAACCACCTGTAGACGACCCAATATGACCATTGAAATCCCCTCCTATGAATAACCTCTCGGAATATGGAATACTACGAATGATGTCTTCCAACCCTTCCCAAAAGCGCCTTTTAATCTCCTCATCCAAGCCTACTTACGGCGCGAATGAAAAGAGACAGAAAAAGCTAAAATAGGGAAGAGGGACTTTAGGCTCTGTGGACACCAGCAGATCTACTTTGGTCTTCCTGGATTGAAGGCAGCTATCTCAGCTACTCACCGGGTCCAGTACCGAAATCTGCATAAAAGAGTGCAGAGTGTAACATCAGTACAACCGACCCCATGTACTGAGTACGTGTCAAGCCTAACCTCGGCGAAGTAGTGACAAGGCTAGGACACGATAATTATATATACCTGTGTAGTTAAATCATATACAAATAGGATCATAATAACTGGAATCCACAGAATAATGTGGGAAGGGGACATGCTGCGAGGAATATCAGATTCTAACAATAAACCAATAAAGAAGCATCAATAAGGAATCATAATGCACTGACTTAGTCAGCCTGAAATGCACTGACTCTACCAACCGCTCAGAAGAATAGGAAACTGCCACAGGACTAAAATGCACTGACTTAGTCAGCCTATCCACGATAACCCACACTGCGTCGAACTTATTTTGAGTCCGTGGGAGTCTAACAATGAAGTCCATAGTGATACGGTCCCACTTCCACTCAGGAATCTCAATCTTCTGGAACAAACCACTAAGTCTCTGATGTTCGTACTTTACCTGCTGACAATTCAGACACCGAACTACATACGCAATAATATCCTTCTTCATCCTCATCCACCAATAATGTTGCCGCAAGTCCTGATACATCTTAGCGGCGCCCGAATGAATAGAATATCGGGAACTATGGACCTCCTCTAGAATCAAATCAGGAAATCCATCTACGTTGGGCACACAAATACGACCCTGCTTCCTCAAAACTCCATCATCCTCAACTGTAACCTGCTTGGAACCACCGTGTGGCACCGCGTCCTTAAGGACAACAAATGAGGATCATCATAATACCGAACTCGGATATGCTCAAATAATGAAGAACTAGCGACTGTACAAGCTAGCACACGGCTAGGCTTAGAAACATCCAACCTCATGAACTGATTGGCTAAAGCCTGAACATCCAAAACAAGCGGTCTCTCACCGACTAGAATATACGCAAGGCTGCCCATACTGGCTGACTTCCTACTAAAAGCGTCGACCACTGCATTGGCCTTTCCTGGGTGATACAAGATGGTGATATCATAGTCTTTCAATAGCTCCAACCACATTCTCTACCTCAAATTTAGCTCCTTCTGCTTGAAAAAATACTGTAGGCTCTTGTGATCTGTGAGCACCTCGCATGACACGCCATATAAATAATACCCCCAAATCTTCAACGCGTGAACAATGACTGCAAGCTCTAAATCATGAGCTGGATAATTTTTTTCGTGGATCTTCAACTATCGCGAAGCATATGCTATAACCATGCCATTCTGCATCAACACCGCACCAAGTCCAATACGAGATGCGTCACAATACACTGTATATGTGTGAGCACGTAATTTTTGCCACGCTTAAACTACTCCTACAAAATTCCTTAGAATTAGGATTTTTCTTTATTATTTGAATTTTTAGGAACTAATTACGTGATTCTATGTATTGTTTGTATTTTTTTGTGCATTTTACTTGATATAATTCCAAAATACAAAAATAGTATGCATTTTAACATTACAAAAATAAAAAAAAATAACAAAAATAGTCATTTTACATTTTTGTTTAATTTCCCTTTTAAATTGGGATTTAGTTAGTTTGTGGAAATTAAGTAGTTTAATTTTGATAGTTTTAATTTTGTTTTTAACAACAAAACAAAATCAAAAGAAAATAAAATAAAATTGTTTTAAGCTTAAATAAAATTTTAGTTCAATCTAGGTTTTTCGATAGTTTTAATTTTATTTTTTAACATAAAACAAAATTCAAGAGAAACAGAAATAAAATTGGTTTGAGATTAAAGAAAATCAGGCCAGCTCGTATTTGGGCCAGTATCCAAATAATCCCAGCCCAAAACCCTTCAAACCCGTTTGATGGTCCAGCCCAATACCCTTTACCCAGTCCAGCCCCCCTTTGTAACAAAACGATACCATTTTGGCGTCAATTAATCTTGATCATCCATTTCTCATCATCCAACGGTCCTCATTCGTTTAAGGCCTTTTAATAAAAATGTCTGAAAATTCTTCATTAACCCTACACCACTCTTTCTTCCTCGTATCGCCTCCCTCGCCTTCTCCGCCACCCTCCGCCCTAAGCCGCCGGCCGAAAATCGCCTCCGCTGACGGCCGTCGTCCAATGACGCCCAAAATTACCCCACCTCTTCTCCTCGCTCCCCTCTTCCCAAATGCACCCACAACTTGCTTCAAATCCCAACCAAACGCCCTAAATCTTCCCAACCCTAGGTGCCACCACTACCGTGCACGGCGGCGCCACCACCAAACCACTCCAGATTTACATTACAAAACCTCTCTCACCTCCTCACACCAAATCCCTAGTTATATTCCTTCAAATCCCCCTCCAACTGTTTGAATTTTGAATCAAAGAATCAGGCCCTAATGTCACAAAACCAAATTCAACAGGCTTGTGAGGATTTTAGAATGGAATAGACCCTAGTCTTGTGTTCACTTGAAAATACAAGGTTAAGGTCTAATCCGGTCAAAATTCAAAAGATTTCTTCACCATCTTTCATGCCGCTTTAGGTATTTCTTGTTATCCCCTCTTTATGTTTCTTTCACCTGTATTCTTTTTGTCATTTGTTTCATCTTGATTTTCTTTTTCCAGTAGTTAATTTGGAATTAATTTTGTCCTGATTTTTGTTTGTCTTTAGGATTTTATTCCCTGTTGATTGAGTCTAGTATTCCTGCCTACATTTTTGATTCTTAGATTTTTTTAGTTTTGATTCCTTATTCTTTTCTGTTAACTCTATGAAATTTTGTTTGTTATTAATTTCTCTTTGTTTTTGGCCTGACTGATAATAGAGATGATTCTGTGCTAGTTTGTGTTTAATTGCTTAGTTTAATGTTTTGATTGTTAATTTTGATTAATTGATGGTTTGGTAAAGAATGAACTAGGATTAATTTGCAGTCTTATTTAGTTTGGATAATTCAATTCCATAGTTTTGAAACTGGTTGGATATAGCTGAATAACTTAGTCCTTGATTAACCATAATTAAATGTAACTACTGTAAAAGGGGCTGGGGGTTATAGTTTAATACTAGGGTTAGTAATTTCAGGGATGATCAGGGGTAGTTTGGGCACCTAAAATGGGTCAATTTGTTAAGGCTCAGTAATTTCAGAGTAGAAGTGAGGGCAGTATAGGTATTCCATAGGTAGAAAACAAAGCTAGAATATCCTAGGTCCTTCTAGAAGGGGGCCTTAGCGTAAGTTTCTGAATTCTTAATGCAGTAACTTGGGCAACAAGCCACAAATTTAGGGATTAATGACTAAATTATGAAATAAAAAGGGGGAAAAAATGAGTGAAAACCTCTAGAACATTCTTGCCCCTTCCTTGCCAATAAAAAGCAGGCTTAATGCCTTTATTTACAAGTTTACACCTCTAAAAGTTTCCCAAAAAGCTCCCAGCTTCTGATTTTCCCTCAAATATCCATCTCTACAAATTTGAGTCTAAAATTTGAATTTCAAAATCAAAGGAAATTCAAATCTGAACTCCTGTAGTGCTAGAAACCTCCATTTAGGTCTTAAATTCTACCAAAAAAAAAAACAAAAACAACAGAAAACTTTTTTTAAAAAAAAAAAAGAAAAACCCTCAAAATACTATTCCATTGAAAGGTTTAGGTTAATTTTAATTTTTAGTTGTTGAGTTACCTCTTTAGCTCGGTATTTGGCTACTGAAATGATCTGATTGTCCCTGGGTTAACTTTCAAGTAGATTTGGGTCCTTCAAGCTTGTTTGGTTGATTGTTGGTGTGGTTCTCCCTTAGACTAGTTTGTTATTGTTTCCTGGGCATTTGGAAGTCATTTATGGGCTGTTGCTTGCTCGTTTAACTACTGATGACTCCTTTCTTTCCCTTTGCTCAATTCCAGCTACACTTGTTATCCCTAATGACATGAAGCTTCACCTAATGTACATGAACACTTGTGAAATCCAAATGATGCAGCATTGCCACCATATGTATTGATATGTATTGCTAGTTTAATATGTAGCTATAGTTTTATTTGAACAAATATGTATTGATATCAATTAGGACTATTGTATTAATTAGGACTGTCTAAACTTATTTTGTAATTAAACTAGAAGACTTTGGACTGTTGATCATAGGATTGATAACCTGTATGAGACCGTTTGATTTAAACTGTAAAAATTGCTCCAATTTAGTTTTATACTAATGCAACTAGGTAACAAACAGGATCTGCTATTTTATAGTTTGAATGCTTGACTATAGCTTGTGTTCGTCTAATGAGCTAGGAGCTGGTCGTTTGGGTGCCATTGTTTGAAATAGGACACATAATTGATGATTTTCCCTTTATTGTTTGACAATGTAGCTCAATTACTGCAATGCAACAGAATCAAGCTTTTTAAAAAAACAAATGTAGCCTAAAATCCCTCTTGTTTTTCCTGAACAATTTGGTCTGTTCACCTGCTAAGTACAAACTTCAAATGTTACCTTCATCATATCATTTGGGATAATGCTAGAGTAAATTGATATTTGGAGTGAAAGGATAATCGCTTTTTGGTTTGTTGTTAATTCATGAAATTCAGATTGCTAATTCGTTAGTCTCACTCTACTGGTTGTATTTTCATAAGCCACAAGTTCAGGCCCAGTTCTTGTTACACCAGGTCCACATCTGGGCAGTATGTTATGCATTAAACCTTTAAGGCTCAATAAATGCTGGAAATTCCAAGTTTGAAGGCCCAAAACTGCTGAAATCAAAAATCCTTTAAATTATATTAGGAATATGGGGATTGATTTGCAAATATAAATTTAGGTTCTCGAGTTAAGTAGCGGGTTCAAATTAGGAGGGTTTACCCTTTTATTTGAATTCGGACTTGAACCCGAAACCCGAATTTATAAATATAAATTAATTAGGCCCTTTTATAGACAAAAAATAATAGAAAATCGTAGTTTGCTTTAGTTTGGCCTTTAAATAATAAAGTGAGATAAGCCTCGCCGAGCAAAATGCATAAATTGCGGGGCCCTCATTAAATGCTTAATTAAAAATACTTAGAATTCGGTGCCGTTTAGCGAATTTCAAAGCCCTCCGCAAAGATAATAGCTCGTTAGTCGCTTTAGGTGCGCTTTTAATAATTTTACCTTCTTAAACACGGGTGTGCATTTCATGCAACCTAAATCCAAATCCAAAAACGTTGAATAAGAGTGTGTCGAGGATCCGGGTGCATTTCATGTGACGTGGTCCAAAACACGTTTTTAAACGATGTTCACTTTCTTAAAAAATTTAACCAAAAGCGGTAAATAATCTTAAAATTGCAATATAGGTTGGAACATGTATAAAAATCATATCTTAGTCATTTATAATAATTTAAGCAACCGTTCTAAAACCACGGGATCCGGGGGTGCCTAACACCTTTCCTCGGGTCAACAGAATTCCTTATTCAGAATTTCTGGTTCGCAGACTCTAATTGGGAAATCGACAATTTTCCTCAATTTGGGATTTAAATTAAACCGGTAACTTGGGACACCAAAAGCCAATCCTATCATAAGTGGAGACTCTAGAAATAAATAAATAATTCTATTTCGAATAATATCACTTTAAATGGAAAAACTCCCTTATACACTATCCTTCGGGGTAGGTGTGTAAAAAAGGAGGTGTGACAGCTCTGGCGACTGTGCTGGGAATACGAACCCAGAATTTCGATTCAGGATTCAAGAATTCGAGCTTAGTATAATTGTTATATTTGGATTTATCTAATTTTTCTACATGTTCCATGATATATGTGCTAAATATTTTACCGCTTTGATATTTTGTGAATTGTATATATAAACTATCGCGAATCCCTTCCTCTCTCTGAGTCTTCTACATCATGGAGAAGGGTGCACTTCGTGTAGCTTCTCTTCTGTTTAGAGTCTTTTCCCAATCTAGAACGAGGTTTGGATAAGTTACTAAGCCGGCGGAGCTTCTGTATCCCCGGTATGCTACCTCCCCCTCGGCTCGAGTTGTCCGCTCGGGTAAGCCAGGTCTAGACCAATAAACCTAGGGTTTAAACCTAGAAGAACAAAAAACTCATGCCGAATCCCTAATAAGACGTTTGTTTGCATTATGTGCATTTGACTTAGGGGACTCAGCACAGGGGTTGGGTCCGTCTAGGACAGGTGACCTGAAATGAATTGACCATCCTGATGCATCTTACGTGCTACTTGCGCATTTATTTGCTCGGCTTTGGATGTTGACCGGCTTGTCTAAATAAGTGAAAATTGAGAAAAATAGCAGTGTTAAGACTATGTGAGGGTGACCATTTGTTTTGAAAAACCCAATGCCCAATTAGTACTGAAATGCTGTCGAATTTTTGAAAAATGAAAAGAAAAAGAGAAAAATATTTGAAAACATAGAAAGAAAATTGTTGTTCAAAATAGTTTTGATCTTGGTGAATCTGCCCGAACTACGCTGGTTTGATTCTCACCGGATGTGAGATACGTAGGCAATCCTCATCGGGTCCAACCTCCCTTTTGCAAAAATAGCCAAAAAAATACCAAAATTTTTATTTTTGTCAAAATAAGTCGGGTCATGCCATTATTGTTTAAAATAAGCCGAATGCCCCTAAAAGGGATGCCGGAAGACTGTTTTTGCAAGAACAGCCACCATGAGTCATTTTTTAAATAGTTTGCAGGCACAGTCTTAAAATCTTTCTCCCAGAGGTGCTGAAAGGCCGTATTTACAAAACCACGTCCTTGTTTTCTAAATAAGAAATTTTGCACAAATAGCCATTTTTTAAATCATTAAAATCCCCCTTCAAATAAATGTGCAGGATGACTTCAAGTAACATCGAAACCTTCTCGGTCCTGAGCGAGATCCCCTTGAAACTCCATATGTGGTGGCATGATTTGGGAAAGGGAAGCAGAGATACTGTGGTCAAAATTTTGGGCGGCCTCGTTGATTTATTGAACATCAAACCGAGGAAGGATATTATCGAGGCACTAATACCATTTTGGGACCCGACTCGTAATGTATTCCGGTTTTCAGATTTTGAACTCACACCTACATTAGAAGAGATTGTGGGATACTCGGGTCTCAACGGGAACCTTCGAGGTAGATACCCCTTGGCCCCATGATCGGTAACCCTTCATAGGTTCATGGATTTGTTGAACATCGGCCGAGACATCCAAGACCCGCATCTGGCGGAAGGGTGTTGTACATTGCATTTCTTATATCACCGGTATGGTAATCCAAAAGGTTTCGAGGAACCCAACACCGGCTTGACACATGCTGGAAATAAAGACAAATGGGAAGCCCGACGGGGATTAGCCTTCATGGTAGCCTTTCTGGGAGTTGTGGTTCGTCCAAGAAAAGATGGTCACATAGACCTCGGCCTTGTAGGGATGCTAGATGTTGCCATGAAAAAATCTACTAGCATAGTGGTTCCCCTGATTGTAGCAGAAATATACCGAGCTTTGACCAAATGTCGGGAAGGTGTGAAATTCTTTCAAGGTTGCATTTTGCTCTTACAATTGTGGATATGGGAACACCTTTGTCACCGCACAGGCTATATGAACTACGGTTTAACCGGGTTAAGTTGTATTGCAGAATTCGGGACCCGGGTGACAGGTATTGAGTTCCCTGAGGGTACTGAGGCCTGGTCATCATGCTTAAGATCCCTGACCGCAGATAAAGTTGAATGGGCCTATGGATGGCTTCCTGCTACTGAAGTTGTATACACATCAGCAAAGGTCTCTTATATTCTTTTGATGGGTATTCGCAGCATACAACCTTATGCTCCTTACCGAGTTTTACGACAACTTGAAAGATTCCAGATGATGCACAGTGATGAAGACCTGAGTGGGCAAGTCATTGAGTTAGGCCCAAAGGCTGCATTCCCTGAAGGCAGAATCCGAAAGATATGGAATGAGTGTCGGTTCCTCGAGCCTAAAACCATAGTACAGGA
>MDKF010353634.1:0-10211 GCA_026770625.1 Nicotiana glauca
TGCACAATTTCACTGTGGACCGCATAATTTTGAGTGCGGTCTGCATAGTTTATGCACACATATGCCCTAAGTTAGTGAACTGCGGACCGCACAAAAATGTGTGCGGCCGCACAATTTGATATTTACACAGTAGTACATTAGGTTTCATGCAATTTTTAAAAGAATAAACACGGTGTGAACAAATGTGACAAGATTATGGGTCTACAGATTCCTTAATCAACATATATGAAGCTGCCCACATGATTTTCAAGCATATATTAAGCATATTTGATATTATTAGGCCTAAAAGTAACTAAACTAATAAAAAAAATTAAGAAGACTAAACAAAAATGAAACATGCATTAAACACACCAGTACTGAATGACGCAGGTGAGAATCTAACTTGATGAATTGAGGGAAGATTTAGAACTAATGGGATATGCATTGTGTGTGCCTAGGGTTCTAGAGCTTAGAGTGTGAAAAATGTGAATAGTACATTTAGGTCATATTTATAGGTTGACTTGGTTAGTAAAAAATGAAGCTGAGTGTGGTCCGCACTCATTACCTGAACCTTTGAAGAAGCTCTGCGGTCTGCACAAAAGTGAATGCAGCCGTAGAATTTGTGCGGACCGCCAATTTAGTCTGTTGCCGCAAATTGTTAATGAAAGTTGATAGGCCAAACTTGAGAGAGCATGCACTTTTGGTCTTCTAGTTGTGCCACCGCACACAGAATTGCGCAACCACATAGTGATTGTGCGGTCCGCATAATTCTGGTGCGGTTCGCACTTTTATGACACTTAGCCAATTTTTTCTTGCATAAATCCTGCAATACACACCCATTCCTACATACACTTCAAAACTAGTTAGCATAAAAAACCCTATCTAATCTAATGAAGAAAAATAAGAAAAAGAAAAAAAAAACATGGGTTGCCTCCCAAGAAGCGGCTGATTTAACATCATGGCACGACGCAGGTTACCAATCATTTGAAATGGAGAACCGCCACGATGTGTCCATCATCAACCTTGCCAAGATATTATTTTGCCCGGTGCCCATTGACTCTTAACACATCATCATCATTTTTTTTAAATCCAAAGCACCAAAGAGGGTTACATTTACCAATTCAAATGGGCCACTCCATTTTGGCTTCAACTTGCCCGGAAACATTCATAACCGGAAATTGAACAATAGCATAAGATTACCCTCTTTAAACTACTTGTTGTAGATGTACTTGTCATGGAGGTACTTTATCTTCTCCTTGTAAAGTGATGAGCTTGTGTAGGCATGATACCGAAATTCATCTATCTCATTCAATTGTGCCACCCTTAAGTTTGTGGAAACATCCCACTCAAGGTTCAACTTCTTCAAAGCCCATATGGCCTTACACTCAAGTTCCACCGAAAGATGACATGCCTTCCAAAACAGCAATAGATATGGAGACATCCCAATCGGTATTTTATATTCCTTCATATAAGACCAAAGAGCATCATAAAGTTTTCTTGACCAATCCGCCCAGTTGACATTCATACTCTTTAACAAAATACTCTTGATTTCCTGGTTGGAGACTTCAACTTGTCCGCTTGCTTGAGGTTGGTATAGGGTCGATACTTTGTGAGTAACACCATACTTTGTGAGTAAGGTATATAATTCCTTGTGCAAAAATGCGATCCCCCATCACTAGTAATGACCCTTGGAGTACCATATCTTGGAAAAATATTTTTTCTTCAGAAATGCCACCACACTTCGAGCTTCGTTGTTGTGTAAAGAAAGGACTTCAACCTATTTTGACATGTAGTCCACGACTACCAAAATGTAAGTTTTCCCACAAGAGTTTACAAACGGTCCCATGAAATCAATACCCCACACATCAAAGATGTCAATTTCCAAGATGGTGGTGAGGGGCATCTCATTATTCTTAGAAATCCCACCCGCCTTTTGACATTCATCACAACGCTTGACTAGATCAGTTGCATCCTTGTCGACAGTTGGCCAATAATCCACAACTAAACACTTCTGTTTCCATTCTACCTCCACCATGGTGACCACCATACGGTGAAGAGTGGCAAGCCTCAAGAATTTCCACTTGTTCCTCATGCGGCACACATCGTCGAATCACACCATCAGTACAAATCCGGAAGAGGTACGGCTCATCCCAATAATAGTCAAGGCAATCCCGTTTGAGCATCTTCCTTTGGCTTGAAGAGAAATCAATTGGTACATTGCCACTTACAGATAGTTTGCTAAATCGGCAAACCATGGCATCCCGGTCATTGAAATGGCTAGCAATTGCTTATCGGGGAGGAATCATTGATCTCAAGGCCGTCATGTGGCCTCCCCTCCTCCTCCAATCGGGACAAGTGGTCCACCACTTGATATCACTACCCTTGCGGTCCTGAATCACTAGATCAAACTCTAGAAATAGAAATACCCATCGAATCAACCTTGCCTTAGAATCATTCTTGATCATCACGTACCGAAGTGCCGCATGGTCGGTGTGAACAATCACCTTTGTACCATCAAATACGGGCGGAACTTCTCAATTGAAAAAGCAATAGCAAGTAGCTCTTTTTCGGTCACTGAGTAGTTGACTTGGGCATCATTCGCGATTTTTCTAGATAGTAGACTGGATGGAAGATTTTGTTGATACGTTGCCCCAAAACTGCTCCAACCACCACATCAATATCGTCACACATGAGCTCAAAAGGCAAGCTCCAATCCGGTGCGGTAATAATAGGAGTAGTAGTCAACTTGAACTTATGTAATTCAAATGCCTTCATACAATCTTTGTTGAAATGGAAGTTGGCATCCATTTCCAAAAGTTTACACAAAAGGTTTACCACCTTGGAAAAATCCCTTATGAATCGGTGATAGAACCCCGCATGACCCAAGAAGCTCATCACTCCCTTCACGGATGTAGGAGGAGGAAGTTTGGTGATCACCTCAATTTTGACCTTGTCCACATCAATACCATGCTTTAAAATTTTGTGGCCAAGGACTTTGCCTTCCTTGACCATGAAGTAACATTTCTCCCAATTCAATACCAAATTTGTCTCCTCACATCTAGCCAAGACCTTATCCAAATTGTTCAAGCAATCATCAAAAGAATTCGCAACCACAGAAAAATCATCCATGAAGACCTCAAGAATATCCTCCACCATGTCGGTAAAAATAGACATCATACATCGTTGAAAAGTCACCAGTGCATTACATAACCCAAATGGTATCCTCGAGAACGAGAAAGTACCGTAAGGACATGTTAATGTAGTCTTCTCTTGGTCCTCCGTAAAAATAAGAATTTGATTGTGTCCGGAATATCCATCAAGGAAACAATAGAAAGCATAGTCGGCCAACCTATCTAGCATTTGATCAAGGAAGATGTAAGCACGTGATTTTTGCCATATACGAAATACTCCTATAAAATCGCAAGAAAATAGACTTTTCTTAATTTTTTTGCCATTTTTAGGAATTTTTGTAAAAGTTTATTTAATTGTTTGCATTTTGTGCATGTTTTATTTAAATCATGAAAAAATATCATGCATTGCATATAGGATTTATTTTTACACTTTTAGAATTAATCAGTAATTACTTGTTTTATAAAAATTAAAAATCACAAAAAAAAGCTTCATTTTTGCACTTTTTCCTTTTATTGATTTTCTCTTTTAATTTAGGATTAAGTAGCTCTTATAATTTTTATAATTAGTTAATTAGTTTAATATCATATTTTTAGATAATTTAGAATTTTTTAATTTGTAGGAATTTAATTAATTGGACTTTTAAAATCAAAGGAAAAGAAAATGAAAAAAAGATTTTTAATTTAGCTTTAGTGTATTGGGGCAAAGTTAATTAGCCAAAATCATGTCCCAAATGCTTAGACCCATCTACCATAGCCCACACTCACCAAGCCCAATACCCATTTTCCTTCCCTTATATCCCTAAAACCTAGACTAAAATGAGGATATACACATTAAAGGGAGATCAGATCCCAAATCCCTGACTCCCTTCTCCAAAATACAAAAAACGGCGCATATGAAGTTGGGCTTCTTCTCCATTATTACCATCACCAAGAACAGATCTCACACACTTCGCGGCACACACATACGAAAAGTTGAGAACCCATTTTGAATTTTACAAAAATCATATTTAAAGAATAGAAGCAAAGAAGAACACACGGAAAAAATAGGATGAAATCGTGATTTTCTGCAATGTTTGAACTACTGTCCGTTGTTCTGGGAGTAGGCAGACTGCTTTTGTAAGTTGGAGCAAAAAATAAAAGTTTGTATAGTGAAGTCATAATTCCATCACTCTATGAATGAAAAACTGTAATTTCTTTTTTTAAGAGTGATTGGTGCTATGAACTTGATATTTTCATGGGCTTGAACACTCGAGCATCGATCTATTTTTTTCTAGCCTACTGATGGATCAATTATTCAAGTATGTAGAGTAAAGAGGATTTTATTACTTTACAATAAATAGTAGATGTTTTAGCTAAGTCTTCGATTGTGATATACCTTAATTGGAGTCATATTTGCGCCAGAGCAAACACTAGTTGCCTGATCTTATAATATTAAAGCTTTTCATTGCCATGAGGTTGAATTCCCTAACTGATGTCATATTTTACAAGTCTGCAGACCAAAGTTTGTTTCAACATTAATAATTTTGAGATTCACATGATGTGGAACTTTGAAAACCAAAAAGAAACTTTTAAGTCTGCACTACAAAGCCTCTCAATAATCCCAAAATAGTTTAGAAAATAATTATGAATATCCATAGCTTGCTTTAGTTAAGTACAATCCTTTGAAATTAGAATCGAGGTGCGCCGCGCCAAATAAAATCTCAAATGTGTGGCTCTCATTTAATTATATCTTTTAAAATTCTTAGAATTCTAGGCGTGCCGTTTAGCTAATTTCTCATGGCCCTCATAAAATTAACAACGCGTAGTTGCTTTAGGCGCGTTATTTTAATAATTTACCTCCCTAAACTCGGGTGTGCATTTCATGTGACCCAACTTAAATTCTCAAAAACGTTATATAAAATATGCCGTGGACCGCGGGTGCATTTCATGTGACGTGGTTCAAGACGTGTTTTAGATAACGTTGAATCTTCCTAAAAATAATTAAAAGCGGTTAATAAGTTAAAATTATACCACAGGCTAAAACATTTACTAAAATCAGATAATAAGTCAATTGTAATAGTTTAAGCGACCGTGCTAAAATTACGAAATCCGGGGGTGCCTAACACCTTCCCTCGGATTAACAGAATTCCTTATTTAGAATTTCTGATCCGCAGACTTCAAAAGAAAAGTCGAAATTTTCCTCGATTTGAGATTTGTAAAATAAACTGGTGACTTGGGACACCAAATAAACTATCCCAAGTGGCGACTCTGAATAAAATGAATAAATAATTCCATTTCGAATAATGTCAATTAAAGTGAAAAAACTCCCTTATATACTCCCCTCTCGGGGTATGTGTAAAAAGGAGGTGTGATAGCTCTGGCGACTCTGGTGGGGATACAAACCCAGAACTTCGGTTCAGGGTTTAAGAATTCGAGCTAGAATAGCTGTTATGATTGGCTTTATCTGTTATCTGATTTTCCTACATGTTTCATCCTAATGTGTTAAATGCTTTACCGCTTTGATGTTTGGTGAATTGTATATATAAACTGCTATGAAACCCTTCCTCTCTCTGAGTATTCTACATTATGGAGAAGGGTGCACTTCGTGTGACTTCTCTTCTGTCTAGAGTCTTATCCCATTTTAGAACGAGATTCGGACAAGTTGCTAAGCCGGCGAACCTTCTGTATTCCAGGTCCGCTGCCCCCATCGGCTCGAGTTGTCCGCTAGGGTAAGCCAGGTCTAGAACAATAAACCCAGGTTTTAAACCTAGTATAACAAACCCTTAAGCCGGATCCCAGGTAGGAACGTTTGTCTGCATCACGTGCATTTGACTTAGGAGACTCAACACAGGGGTTGGGTCTGTCTAGGACAGGTGTACCCAAATTAAAAACACCATCCTGATGCATCTTACGTGCTATTTGCGCATTTGTTTGTTCGGCTTGCATGTTGACCGGCTTCTAGAATAGAGGAAGAAAATAAAAAAAAAAGAGAAAAGGAAAATTAAAAAAAAAAGAAGAATTGAGAGGTAGGTATTTGGAATATTCTGAAACTCTGCCAAAATTCAGGAAAAAAAAAGTCATTTCAAAATGAGCCAAAATTTTCAAGTGCCATGTTTCCCGTGTTCCATAAAAACTGACCGAACTACGCGAGTTTGATTCTCACTGGATGTGAGATACATAGGCAAACCTCATCGGTTCCGACCCCAATTTTCAAAAAATCCAAAAATATTTTCCCTTAGTTCCTTCTTTAGAAATCTTTCCTTAGAAGATTCAAAAAAAAAAAGGAAGAAGTTTTTTAAACTGAAAAATGGTTCCTTCTTCTAATGTCTTTCATACGAAAAAGAAAAATCAATAAAAATCAAAATTAAAAATACGAATTTCCTTCATTTTGAAGTATTTTTCCAACAATAAAAATAAAAAAAATCATAAAAAAAATTCCAAAAAAAATACTTTTTAGATGTCTTTGTTTTGTAAATGTCCATAAAATTTTGAAAATTGAAGTCCAAAATATTAAGAGAAAACTTTCAAAATCCAAAAATATTTTCTTTCTTCGTTAGAAAAAGAGAAAACAATTGAAAATTTAAACAAAAATATTTTTTTTTTACTTTTAAAATTCTCAAAGTTCCCAATCAAAGAAGTATTTCTTTCAAAAATAAAATCAAAATCAAAAATGCAAAAAAAAATTCCCTTTCTTATTTTAAAGCATTTTTTTTAGAAAATATCAAAAAAATAAAAATGTTTTTCTTTTGCCTTAAAGCTTTAATGGTCTGAGTTTTCTAAAAAAAATTTAGTTTACTCTATTACCAATCTTCCCGAACTACGCAAGATCTGATGATGTGGGGTCATGATACGTAGGCAATCCCCATCGGATTTGATCATAGCTATAAAATAAATTGAGTGAAAAAGAGAAAAAGAAAATAGTGAAAAAGAAAAAAAATAAAAGAGTGACAAAAACCAAAAAAAAAAAGAAGAGAACAAAAAAAAAGTGAGAGAGTGCAAAAATAAAAGAGCGGAAAAAAAAATCATGAGTGATTAAAGAGAGCAGGAATGAAGAAAAAAAAAGAAAAAGAGGTCCTTACTAAAAGAGTTAGCTAAGGTCGGGATGAAACATGCAACCGTTCAAACACATGGTAGAAGCACTTAATTATTAGGTGCATTTCATCCTAACGTGCGATTTTCAATATATTAAATGTCTCAAAACTAACAAGGTTGTTGGATGTGCAAACTAGACAGGTTTTGGTGGCTAGTTTTGTTGGTAGTCTAGCCTCCCCTCCTTCACAAAATCCAAAGGCACAGATGGCCTCCGCAAGCAATCTACCAATCATCGGTCCAAGTGATAGCCCGGCATTGGCTATTCTGCAGCTAGAATCAGTAGTTGTTGAAGAGAATAAGATGTTGTGTCTCGACATAATGGAAATGTGGGACACCTAGTCTAATGGTAGGAAATCGCCAAGTGTAATCCCTGGGTTCCTTGAGTTGATCCCCAGTCAAGTGAGGTTACCAATGCCCTTGTGCCCAACCCACTTATCCCATGCGGGCATCCTCAAATGCCCTCCAATGATCCTGGCATGCCTTCTGTGGTTCGCCCCCAGGCATCGGCTTCAAGGGCACCGCCTCTTATGCTCACATTTCAAGGTCCACAGCTTCAGTCAGGAATAACATATGTGACCCCGTACTCTTTCACTCAACCTCCTCAGTATGATCTCTTCGTGGAGCAAGAAATGGTTGTTAAAAATCCTGAGCAGGGGGAAATGGCTCGGAAGATGAAGAGCCTGGAACAAAGGCTGAAAAACATGCAGGGTTTGAGCGGCCAAAAGAGTGTCTCATACTCTAACCTCTATATGTTTCCCCATGTTTATTTGCCAGATGGCTTTAAGATGCCAAAATTTGAAAAGTACAACGGGCATCGAGACCTGGTCACTCATCTGAAATGATATTGTAACCAGCTGAGGGGTACTGGTGGAAAAGAGGAGCTGCTAATGGCCTATTTTGGGGAAAGCCTCACCGAAATCGCTTCCGAGCGGTATACGGATCAAGAAATTGCTCATTGGCACGTTTGGGATGCTATGGCTCGAGATTTTGTCTGCCAGTTCCAGTATAATGTGGACATCGCTCCTGACAGGAACACTTTGTCCAATTTGAAAAGGAAAACTGTGGAAAGCTTCCACGAATATGCTATCAAATAGCGTGAGAAAGCTGCCAGGGTAAAGCCTCTAATGGACGAAATTGAAATGGTCACGGTCTTTCTGCAAGACCAAGAGGCCGACTACTTTCAGAACATGATGTCTGTCGTGGGCAAACCATTTGTTGAGGCTATCAAAATTGGGGAAATGGTTGAGAACGGTTTAAAAACAGGTCCAATCTTGAGTCATGCTGCTTTTAAGGCGACATCACAGGCTGTTCAGAATGGTTCGAAGAGTTTGATAAAAAAAATGGGAATGAAGAGGGAGTCATGATGATTTCAAGCTCGAGGGGGCCCGCAAGTCATTCAGGCAGTCATATGTGCCTCCTATGGTCCATCAACATTATTACCCCCTCCCAGATGTTGCTTATGCCATGGCACCGCCTCTCTATGCGGTGATGAGCGTGCAATCTTACACGCAGCCACAACATTATACACAAAACCGAGCTCCACCTCCTAGAAATTCCCATCATTACCAAGCTCCATATAATCCTCAACCAAATGATCCCCAATACAATCCTCGCCCAAAATATCCTTTCACAAAGAATCAGTTCACCCCTATTGGTGAATCATATTCAAGTGTGTTCCAAAAGCTAATAAGGCTAAATCTATTACAGCCAGTGGCCCCAAACCGGCCAAACCCCGAGTCCTCCTCGCACCGAGCTGATGCTATATGTGAATACCACTATGGAGCAATGGGACACAGTACAGAGGGCTGTTGGACCCTCAAAAGGTCAGTTGAAGATTTGATTGAAGCTGAAAGAGTTATTTTCCAAGATGAAGAAGCTCCTGATGTGATGAGCAATTTGTTGCCTGCCCACAACATCGGGCCAATAGTCAGAATGATCTGTGAGGCTGAGGAATTTGATCCGGCACTGAAGGCTATTGCAGCCATTGTCGAGACAGAAGAAAAGCCAAAAAATGGCTGCCAAGCCTGAAAGTTCCCCATCAGACGGGAATCTCGGTAGCCAGTCTTGCTATCCTTTCTGCATCCGGATTATCTTAGGGTGTGACCCGGATGTTTTACTTTATTGTCTTACTTATCGATGTAAAGCCTTATATCTTCAAAAACTGGAAAAAAAATCAAAAAATCAAAAAATCAAAAAATCAAAACAAAAAAACCAAAAAAAAATCAAAATAAAAAATCAAATGGGATTTAGATTTCATTGTCCAGAAATGTCTCTTTTCTTAATCTTGTCATTTTTCTTTCTTATTCTCTTTTTAGTTTTGTTAAATGCAGATTTCAATAACATGACATGCTTGCGGACTTCATGCCCAGATCCTAAGACGCTGTCAGACTTCAAAATAATGAGTCAAGAGGCCAAATACAAAGAAGATAAGTTTAAGGAAATAAAACAAAGAGTTTGAAAAGCTGAAGGAAAATTGGTTCCAGAATTGAAAAGGTCCATACATTACAACAAGAGTACTGCTAAAAGAGTGCATTGGACTTGGGACACATCGAAGGAAATGTCCCTGAAATAACTGTCAATGTAAATGCAGTCAAAAGGTACTCTATTGGATCCTCTATATAGCATTAGTGCTCTCCGATTGGGATGAAGAAGGCTTCCTTTCTCACTATCCAAACACTATCAAACCTTTGCAAACCGTTTGAGCCGGTTACTTTACTTTGATTATCCTCTTTGGAACTTGAAAGTGTTATTGAAAAAAAAATTGAAAAAAAAAGATTAAAAGGAGAAGAAAAGAAAGATGCAAAAAAAAATGGAAGAATAGACAAATGAAATGAAAAAAAAGAGAAAAGAAAAAATGAAAAAATGAATTAAAAAAGAAGTGGAAAAGGAAAGGAAAGGAAAAAGAAAGAGAAAAGAAAATAAAACAAAACAAAAAAATAAAAGAAAATCAAAAATAAAATTTTCCTGAACTACGTTCGACTTGATTCCGAAAGGTTACGTAGGAAATCTCTCTCTGGAGTTCAGTCACAC
>MU675291.1:9941-21539 GCA_026770625.1 Nicotiana glauca
CTGATATACTCACCCCACCCCACTTCAAAACCGTTGGATCATAACAACCTCGACGGCTCAGATTCGATCTAAGTTAAACGGGGTCGTTTGGACATGGGGCAGAGGCGGACCGGGTAGGGACGGGTCTTGGGCTTGATTTAATGGGTGCAACAGGGTCATTATTTGGGCTAAGGATAAAGCAACTAAATTCAGCCCAAAGAAACTATCTCTATTTCCCTATTCTTTCATTTTTCTAATTTTCTTTATTTTTTTAAAAAAATTAAACTACAATTTAAATTACTTCCTAGAACCTAATTAACTTAAAAAACACTAACTAAACCTAAATGATAATTATCACGATTAATTAAAACAACAAATTAAAATAAAAAGTACTAAAAATCAAAATTAACATTAAAATGTCCAAATTAAACAATTTTTGTGATTTTCCTTTTTTTTTATAAAATAAATATTTACTAATTAATTATTAAAAATACAAAGTTAAATCTTAAATGCACCTGCAACATATTTTTATATTTTTTATTAATTAAATAAAATAAACGTGCACAAACAAATGCAAACACTTGATAGAAAAATGCCATAAAATTCACAAAATTGCAAATAATGAATGAAATTATTTTGTTTTGAATTTGTGGGAGTGATTCATATAGGGAAAAAATCACGTGCTCACAGTTGTCCCTCTTTGCTCGATAACACGCAGAGTTTTCGGGCAAAGATAAAGTGAGCGAATACAAGCGACTTTTGCCCGTTTGAATACTCCGTGGGAAGCATTTTTGAAAGATTTGACCGCACCCTACTTCCGAGGTTTCCTACATATCCTTGGATAAAAAGGAATGAGGTCAGTGTAGTTCGGGAGTGTTTAGTAGCTGGAACTACCATGAAGTTGTGATTTCACTGTTGCTGCTGCTACTGCTTACTGAACCCCTTATTGCACCATGTCAAAACAAAAGAAGCTAGACTAAACTATAATCTATGAATTACAAGAATCCTATCTATATCTTCAAACTTGATCTTGCAGTTCCTGTTGCCTTGTTGACGACTTGAATTGTAATCCGAGATGTCTTCCCTTTCTTCAGGTGGACGCCTGATTGCTGAACTTGAGCTGTATTTCCATGCTCTCCAGGTGGGCTCCTGACTGCTGAACTTGAATTGTATTCCCGTGCTCTCCAGGTGGGATCCTGACTGCTGAACTTGAATTGTATCCTAGTACTCTCCAGGTGGGTTCCTGATTGCTGAACTTGAATTGTATCCCCGTTCTCTCTAGGTGGGTTCCTAACTACTGAACTTGAATTGTATTCCCGTGCTCTCTAGGTGGGCGCCTGACTGCTTTCCTTGAATTGTATTCCCGTGCTCTCCAGGTGGGCGCCTGACTGTTGAACTTGAATTGTATTCCCGTGCTCTCCAGGTGGGCGCCTGTCTGTTGAACTTGAATTGTTTTCTCGTTCTCTCCAGGTGGGCGCCTGACTGCTGAACTTGAACTGCTTCTCCCTGTTCTCCAAGCGGGTACCTGATTTCAACAAAAATAGACAAAACAAAGAAAATTTTCTGCTCCAGTTTGGTAGCTGGGCACATATGTGAGTGTTAAACTGAATCATATTACCAAATATTACTAAGAATTTGAAAGCTAGGTCCCATTATCCAGTGGGTCCTGACGACTCTTAATTAAACGACAATTATAAATCTAAGTTATATCTTCTAAAGGTGTGACTTTCGCTAAATCTTGTTATCTAAGAGGGTCTTAAACTACTACCCATTATCCATGAGGGTCCTGACAACTCTTAATTAAACAACAATTTTAAATCTAAGTTATATCTTCTAAAGGTATTATTTTCGCTACATCTTGTTATCTAACATTAATCTTAAAGTTAGGTATCATTATTCAGGAGGGTCCTGAAAACTCCTAATTGAATCCTATCTCCAACATGAGAATTTTAAAACCATCTTATATTTCTTGGGGTACATTTATGCTAGATTTCACTACTCATGACTGTTTTAAATTTTAAACTAGGTCCCATTTTCCAGGAGGGTCCTGAAAACTCCGAATTGAATCCTATCTTAAACATGAAAACCTTGAAGGTAACTTATATTCCTTTGGGGTATATTTATGCTAAATTATGCTACTCATGATTGCTTTGAAATTTAAACTAGGTCCCATTTTCCAGGAGGGTCCTGAAAACTGCTAATTGGATCCTATCCTAAACATGCAAACTTTGAAGCCAACTTATATTCCTTTGGGATACGTTTATTCTAGATTTTGCTATTCCTGATTGTTTTAAATTTTAAATTAGGTCCCATTTTCTAGGAGGGTCCTGAAAACTTACCTTCAAACCTGTCTGGTGCTTGCTCTTCCCCGATGGAGGGTTTCTCCGAAACAAACAAAATTTCCTGCCCCTGTTTCAATCAAAGAAAAATTTGTCATTTTAAAAATATGGTGGTTGGTTTGTGGCCTTGACTTTGAGGGCAATTGCTGCTTCACTTCCTATGATCGCTTTGATTTCCACTCGAAGACCTTGCTAGTTTTTTGACTAACCACTTTCTCTGTCATCCTTATCACAGAGAATACCTCTTCTTCGTTCATACCCAATACCCCCCATCTGTTGCATTGCTCATGACCTGATATTTACCACACCCTTGTGTTTCACATGAATCTCAAAGCACGATAATTGCCACCCACTTATTTCACATGTTGTTCTTTCTTGACGCAAACCACTGGCTCTGGCCTTGAGGTCTATTGTTCCATCACTTGCCATGATAACTGATTCCCACTCGAAGACCTTGCTTGTTTATTGACTAACCAGTTTCTTTGTCACCCTTAACACAGAAAATACCTCTTCTTCGTTCAGACCCAATACCCTCTATCTGTTGCATTTCTCATAAACTGACATTTACCAACCTTTGTATCTCACATGAACCGCAAAGCATGTTAATTGCCACCCCCCTCAGTGTGTTTGATGTTCTTTCTTGACTCAAACCGCTGGCCTTGGCCTTGAGGTCTATTGCTCCGTCACTTGCCATGATAACTTTGATTTCTGCTTGGAAGATCTTGCTTGTCATTGTTTAACCACTTTCTTTGTCAATCTTATCACAGAAAATACCTCTTCTCCGTTCAAATCCAACATCCACTATCTGTTGCATTGCTCATAAACCAACATTTACCAAACCTTTGTGTTTCACATGAATCTCAAATCACGTCAAATGCTACCCACTCGGTGCATATGTTGTTCCTTCTTGACTTAAACTATTAGCCCTGGCCTTGAGGTCTGTTGCTATATCGCTAGCCATGATAACTTCGATTTCTTCTTGGAAGACCTTGCTTGTCACTGGTTTACCACCCTTTTGTTCAATCGTATCACAGAAAATAACTTTGATCCGTTCACCCTAGCCCTTCTCCTGTTGCATTATCCATGAATTGATACATCCAAGCCTTTGTATTTCACACGAATCCCAAAACATGTTGATTGTTACCAGCTCAATGCGCTTGTTGTTGTTTACGGACTTATGATGCTTTGATGTGCTAACCAGATCTCGTTTTGTGCAATTGGAAAGCTGGTGGCAAATTCTGAAGTCCTTTCTCACTTATTCTGACCAAAAGGAACATAGTAGAGGACAATGGAAAGGGATGATTCCTAACAAGAAAACTACAAAGTAGAAACCTATCGGATGTGGATACCAACTCTAATGACTATGACATGCATCTGCAGCCTATTCTATTAAGAAGATCTGATGTTCAGCTCTTGTCGTACCTTTTCTCCGTGAAACTAGGCCTCAATGCTCCGATTATCCAATCTGATTCATGACACTACAAGAAAAGTACGAATTACCTGGGGATTTTACCTGGGAAGTTTTGCCAGAGATATTTCCTATGGATTTTCATGCAAAAATATGAAATTCTTAATTTTTAGAATATTTTACTTGGGAAAAGTTTTTCCCTAGAAAAAATCCGTAGGTAAATTTGGCGCCATTTTGCACAAAATGTTACTTGGAGAATTATTTTGGAAATAAATCTGCAAGTACCATTTTCATAGGTAAATCCGCAAGTAATGAACAAAAATAAATTCCTTTGACAATTCGCAAGAAAATCCCTAGGTAAATTTATCTGCGAATTTAGCTAGGGATACTTACTTGGGTATTTACCTGGGGATATACTTACCTATGGTATTACCCGGGGATTGTAATACACGACTTTAGTTGGGAATTTATTTCTTGAGGATTTACTTGGGGATTTTTTCACCTGGAGAATTACTTGGGGATTTTATTATTGCGCACTTACATGAGAACTCTTTTTGTTTTGGAGGATTTACTTGGTGATTTACGCAGGAATTTTTATCCAACAAGTTTAGCTAAAGATTATTTATTGGGGATTGACTTAGCTAGAGATTTACCTGGAAACAATTTTAATAAAATATATTTAAAAGGTTAAAACTGTAATAATATAGAAAAATGATAGAGATATCACAAGTGAATATTATTTTTGAACATTTACTTTCTTTTTTCAAATCAAATAAATTACTATGCAATAATCTCACTCTAAAAAGTTATTGACAAGATAAAGGATTAAAGGGACAATATTGATGGAATTATTAATAATTTTATCATATTTAGTTAATTTTGTTGATGGCAATGACATGCATATTTATCATTCTTTTTTAAAAATAAATATAGTTAAAACTTAATCTCACACAAGGATCAATGATGTAATTTTTTTGGATTGAATATTGCAAAAGAATGATTCCATTTACTAATTAAATATCATATTAATTATCATAAATTCAACTATTTTGAGCTAATATCATTAGAAAATATACTCAATTTGGTATTGTTGAATATTTTAAGTATAACTTTTAAATAGAAAAAATATCCAGCTGCAGTTATCATTGGCATGAAGTTTAATTGTCTCTTTGAATAAATAATATGATTGAAGGAAAAATACTAATATTTTAGCTGTATAGCTTACTTATATGTTATCTTATTTTTAAATGCATTAAAAATAATGTAATTTAATTATAGGATGTTACTTAAATGATATTTATTTGTGGATATTGTAGGTGTGACTTAAGTATTGAGTAACATTCTAGTTTTATTTCTAAATATCCTGTTGATTAACTTCTAATATTATTGGAGGAGTAATTGGATCTTGTATACATGATTAGAATTAGCTAATAATCTTTACGAATTACTTCTTGTTTTAAAAATTTATTACACAAAAAATTTAATGTGTTATTTAAGGTATATAAATGTACCATTATCCATTTTTTCTTATATAAGACCTCTAATCTCCAAAATTATGTTCCTCGAAGGAAAAAATGACACATGGTATGAACTATCAATTAATTATTAAAAATTATCTTAATTCGATCCATTTAGTTATACTTGAAAATTTCATTCTTACTGTATCTTTCATCAAAAAAATAAAAATAAAGAAAAGAATAATTCTACATCCTTGATTTTGGAAGAGATATGGCTGCCAACACTTTAGTAGTTTAGTCTCTCTTTTTTACCACATCGGATAAAGAAAACATTGTTTCGTCCTGTATAGTAGGCAACTTAATGTCCGGTATTCAAACACGGCAATTTAGTTTGTGGTTGTGGGAATAAGGAATATTATTAGCCGCCCTATCTTTCCGTAGTGTCTGTGGGTTTGATAGAGGAAAATATATTAGAGTGTTGTTAAATTAATAGAGGAAAATGTATTAGTGTTGTTAAATACGGCAAATTGAAATTATAGATAATTAATAATTATTGAGAAGCAATGAAGAGAATATTGGTGATATTGTAGTAACAAAAGAATTAATATGAATAATAAATCTCTTTTTTAGAAATTTTTGCCAAAAATTCGTTGAAACTTTTCATGGGGAATTACTTGCGGAAAATTAGCAAGAAATTTCCTTTTTTTTCACGAACTTTTACCAAAACTTTCGTGCGAATTTTTAGTATTTGGTGCGACAATTTCCGCAGGTAATTTACATGCGGACTAAAAATCCCTAGGTAATGTACCTGGGGATTTTAAATTTCGCATGTAATAATTACCTATGAAGGTTTTTCCATCAGATTCATTTTTGTAGGAAAATCCGCAGGAAACTAAATTACCTGCGAATTTTCCAGTATAATCCCCAGAAAAATTCCCATGTAATTCACATTTTTTCTTGTAGTGTGATCCTTATTCGAGTCGTAGTGCCCGAAGTGTTTTTACCATCAAGCCTCTCTCATTTTGGTCTTTCTCTCAACTCACCATCGCCTTATGGTGCCCGCGAAGGTTTTCACCAATAAGACTCTATCATTTTTTATTTCTCTCAACTTTTATCGCCTTGCGGTACCCATGAGGGCTTTCATCAATAAGACTCTTTCATTTCCCTTGTTTGGACTGGAGTGTTGCCCCTGATATGATTCACCTCTACTTGCTCGACTTGGCATTTCTCGAAGACTGATCGGAAGGTCTTTCTTTGGGCCATAATGTGGGCTTTTGGATAGGGTTAGAAAGAAAGGGTATCAAAGGGATCAAAACAATTCAAATGGGTTCAAAATTACAACTTTCGGAATCAAATCTCTTGCACAACCACAACTTCTGTCTCAGTTTCTTTTCTTGGGGACTTTTGGATTTTTATTTTGATGGGACCGAACCGTGAGGCTGCCTACGTATCCTTAAAAGGAATCAGATCGAACATAGTTCATGTCATAGGATTTACTTTGTTGTTGTTATTTTTCTTTTCTTTTTCTTCCTCTTTCTCTTATTTTCTTTTCTTTCTTCCTTTTCTCTTTTGTTGTTTTGTTATTTTTTTATTTTTCTTTTTCTTCTCTTTTTCTTCTTTTTTTTCTTTTTCTCATTGTTTTTTCCTCTCTCTTTTCATTCTTTTCTTTTCTCTTTTTTCTTTACTTATCTTTCACGCTTATGTTCCTGATCTTTGCTACTGATTTCAAAAGGGGGTAAAAAAATAAATAAGGCTCAAAGGGGTAACGAAGGATAAAGTGTTTAGATAGCAGAACAAAATTCCTTTGTCATTTCAATCTTCAAAACATGCCAAATACAAATAACACATTTAAACAAACCAAGGAAAATATTCGTAACATCTTTTGATTGTACTAGACTTGATAACCGTATCCACACATTCGACTTCCACATCTGTTAAATACAAAGCACCATTGGACAACACTCTCACTTCTCCTTACCATGAACAATCCCTGTCAATTTGGGCAAACTTGCCTTTAGCTTCAACCCGATGCGGCATGATGTATTTCCATAGGGTTTCTTTATGTTTCCCAGTTTCACATGGTTCGGGCTTCAAATAATCTCAAAATGTCCAAATCTGTTCTTATTTCCCTCAAGTGCCCCTATCATCTTCTTGAACTAACCTTTAAGATCAGGCTTAGAATTATGCGTGCATGTCATGTCACTAGAACCAACATGAAAAGAACTATAAAAAGGGGAGAGAACTAAACAAAAGAAAATGACTAGAAATAACAGAAAATAGGAAATTGCATTAGACAGACGGTGAAACGGTTCGAACAACAAGATAAGCAAACTAAAGTGGGGTTATAACCCCTGAACAAACCCAGCCAGTACAAAACTAGATACTACGACTAAGCAAACCAGGCAAAATAAAAGGATAGAAGGGTTTGAGTCACAAGACAATATCCGGATTACAACCCTGAAATAACTCGGACAACAGAAATGACAACAACATAAACCACCAAAACTCCTCCCTGGTTAACCAAGAAAAGAGCGTCTTTCCAATCCTCAAACTCAACATTTTAGTCACCGACTTCTGCATCAACAATACTAGGAACTTCACAAGTCTTCATCACATTGTTCTTAACAAATTGCTTTTGGGTTCCTTTTGCCGGCTCGTTCTTAAGATCAGCCTCTGATAGCGCTAAAATCTTAGTAGCACGTGGGCCTCCGAGGCTCCCAGAAGAATTCTCACATTCCTTTTCAAAATAAATCATACCCACCATGTGCGCCTCATTATGCACAGGCGATGGACTTTGGCTGGTGTCTGCTGCATCCGGATTTTGCACGACAATGTTGCCTACATCAATAAGCTTTTAAATTGCATTCTTCAGATTCCAACACTTCTCTATGTTATGCCCCGGGGCATCTGAGCAATATGCGCACCTTTGAGAAAAATCAAACTTCTTTGGAAGAGGGTTTGGCATTTTTATGTGGGTCGGCTTCAACATGTCCAATTTTCTTAGCCTCTGGAACAGACTGGCATATGACTCTCCCAGTGGAGTGAAGGTTTTCTTCTTCCGTAACCTCTCATTTTTAAATGCTTGATTGGGCCGGAAACCTGATCTAGGGGGTTTTCGGTAGGCTCGTGGGGGTAGACAGGCATTTTGTGGAGCTGGGTACTGGGAAAGTGATGTACGACTTTGGGAGTTCTGTGGAGAGAAGTAGCATTGGGGAGGATCATCTGGTGCACAAGGATATCCACAGGGACGATGTTGAGGCTAGAAATGTTGATCGGGAAGCCTATCAGATCATCTTTTCTGTTTCTTTTTCTTCCACTGAAGCTTACTGGGATGTTCTGAATGTCTTTCGAACAACTCATGATTTTGTGTGACTTGATTCCCTCTTCTACCATCTCCCCCATTTTTAACACATCATTGAAAGACTTACCCAAAGTTGGGATCAAATGACTAAAGTAGGTGGGCCCTTGGGCTTGTAGGAAAAGCTCAACCATTTCTTTTTCACCAATCGGGGTACTGACGCGAGCGACTTGCTCCCTCCATCTGATCCCAAACTCCCTAAAGCTTTCCTCTGGCTTCTTTTCCATTTTAGACAGGGAGGAGCGGTCTGGGGTAATGCCTGATTTGTATTGAAAGTATCAAATAAAATCTTGAGCCATGTCACCCAGTGTAGGCCATTTACCGACATGTTGACGATTATGCCATTCTAAAGCTGCCCCCGTCAAGCTCTCACTGAAATATGCCATCATCAAGTCATCTTTCTCTCCAACAATTCTCATTTCACTGCAATAAGCCTTCAGGTGAGCTACCGGATCTCCACACCCATCATACAAGTTAAATTTTGGCACCTTAAATCCCGTGGGTAGGCGAACGTCAGGGGACACAGACAGTTCTTTGCAAGTTGTGCTACCCTGGTCTCCCATTCCTTGCTTGTTCCTTATGGACTATTCTATGCCTTTCAGCCTTTTGGGTATCCCATCACGCCCTTCTCTTCCTGTGACTTTCTCATGTTCAGCATGAAGCTCATCCTGAGGGCTCTGCTTGTATGAGTCAGGAACCTTGTGGGAAACCTCTACGAGGTAGTATTGGTCATTATGATCTTTGAGTGGGTGTTCATTGTCGGGGATAGTGGATGTGACAGGAGGGCACTTTTGGGAAAATATAGTTGGATGACGAGTGATAGAGATACTAGGGCAGTTGAGAAAGCTGTGATAAGCGGGTGTATCTGGAGAGTATGGAGGATCATCCGGCACCATGACCGGAGTTTGGATAAGGGTAGCCTCTAGGAAGCTAGGTGGTGGCGAGGGTGGTGCCTTACCAGCCATCCAGGCCCGATACATGTCCGTCATGTGTTATCTTAACATCCTTACCTCATCAGCCAAACTAGTGTCCTGTTCAACCAACTGCTTTCGGGCATCGGTATCAACCAACCCAATTCTGTTGTTGTCTGCCATAGCCTTTTGACTTTGTGTTGTAAAAAAGAGCTACCACTTTAAAAACCACAAACCAACCACCCTTCTGAAAATGAATATAACAAAATGAAGCCATCACGTTAGCATGAGGGCATTTAACATAAGATAATCTCACTTTATGTGCAATGCACCTAGCCACAGTTATCGGTCCTAAAATGACTTCGAGGGTACAAAAGTTAGTTGCAATCATCCCAATTGTTCATTTCAACCTTCTCCTTTCTTTTCTTTCCTCGCACTTCTTAGCTCGCTCATTTTCTTTCCGCTTTTTTCTTTCTGATTATAGCTCTTTTTCTTCCTTCTCATTTCTCACATCCCACAATTCCACCTCTTTTTTTTCTTTTTCTTTCATTTTTTCATTTTTTTCCTTTTTTCTTCTTTTAATAATAATAAAAAATGATTCGACGAACCCTATGTAGGTTGCCTACCTATCATGACCCGGCATGAATCAGATCTTTGCGTAGTTCTGGCAGATCGGGAATAAAGTGAACTAACATTCTCATTTTCTTTTTATCTTTTTTTCTTTTTACCTTAATGACTACTCTGATGAGAAAAGAGAAATAAAAGAAGCAAATCTTTTTTTGAATTTTCCAGACTCAATATTCTATAACCTATCCTAAACTCAAGCTTAATCGGCATGTTTTTTTTCCCTTTTGAAACAAATATTCTACTAAGGAAAAATCCTAGAAGAGAAAAATATTTTTTAATTTTTTCTTCTATGTACATTATCCTAAAGTTCTAGTGAAAGTAAAAGAATATATTTTGTTCATTTTTCATTAGTTTTCACAAAAGAAAATCTTTTTGGATTTTGGAATTAACACCTTAAAGAAAACTTTTAAAGAGGTACTAAAAAAAAATTCTCTTTTTGAATTTTGGATTTTTTTGTCCTAATATACTAAAGGAAATATAAAAGCAAAAATTTTCTATTAATTTTCTAAAGAGAAACACCTCAAAAGATTTTTTTTTCAATTCTAGAATTGATATTCTAAAGAAAACTTCCAAAGGAAACACAAAATCTCTTTTTTCTTTTTTCTTTTTGGATTTTTGATTTATAACACACCTTTTTTTAATACAAAAATAGTAAGTACAATAACAAAAGACTCGATATTACCGTACAAAACTAGAAGGTAACAGACAACATAAAAAGAAAAACAGACTCAAAACATAAAAAGAAAAATCTCCTTAAGCAACTCCTGAATGCTCCTGACTGGATGGTCTCGGGGTGTCTGTCATGCTCAAACTCCGGTAAATAGACCCACACCTGTATGAGAAAACTTTAACCAACACTATATGAGATAATAACACTCCCTATTAGACATATGCAAGACATAATTGAGACTATTTTTGCAAAATAGTTTATTTGGCCAAAAGGTGGCTAGAAGTGCAAAAATTTGACTAAGACCCCGCAAAGCCAAGAACCTAAGATTTACTAGGAAGACCGGACCCAATGTGGGTTGCCTACATATCACGCCTCGAAAGACGAGAATCAGGTATGCGTAGTTTGGGCAAATAAAACAAAACCAACTATTTTTGGAAACAAAATTTCTCCTTTTTTTTTTCAATTTTATTTTTCCCAAAAATTTGGCAGAGTTTCAGTACCATTTGGACATTGGTTTTTGAAAATAGGTGATTAACTCACTTAACCCTCACACTGCTATTCTCTTTTCCTAACTTCCTCCCATTATTCAAAAGTCGGTCAGCATGTAAATCCAAAGCAAATAAATGCACAAGTAGCAAGTAAGATGCATCAGGATGGTCTTTTTCATTTTTGGTATACCTGTCCTAGACAGACCCAACCCCTGTGTTGAGTCTCCAAAGTCAAATGCACGTGATGCAAACAAACGCTCCTACTAGGGATCCGGGATGAGGTTTTGTTATACTAGGATTAAAATATGGGTTTATTGTTCTAGACCTGGCTTACCCGAGCGGACAGCTCGAGTCGGGGGGG